>JAECUM010017555.1:0-86055 GCA_016617855.1 Megalonaias nervosa | reverse complement strand
ACTATCTATCAAGTAATTTTGTATAGTTTGACTACATCTTGCTTTGTTTCCATAACGAGAAGTTTATCGTTCCTCATGTTCAGACAAATGCTTCTTGGATTTTCAACTCCGTCTTCCTGTGATATAATAACCTCTTCCCCTCCGTGCTGCGAAATTCTAACAACTGAGTTTTCCTTTCCGCTGCAGCTGTATATGGCTCCTTCGTTTCCTATGATAATGCCGTCCGCATCTGAATAGTTGGAGATCTTCTTTACTTTTCCTGACATATCCATACTGACGATCCCCTCATTTGTTGTGCAGTAGAGCAGTTACCTGTCACGACTTATGCAAAATCGTTTGATGCTTGACTTCAGGCCTTTCGGCCTTATCGTCTGCGTTGGTTTTTGGGCAGACTTATACACCTGGATAGATTCCTCAAAGTCATACATACTTACATATATGAACAAATCTTGATGTATAGAATTTATGTCCCAGTAGGTTCTGTCGAGTGTCTCAATAGTTCTTGTTTGAAAAAAGCTCTCTGTGACGGAGAATATTTTGATCCCCTCCCAACCACCGGATTCAGATCCTATTGATGTCAACGCCAGAGTTTGGGCATCTAAAGAACACATATAGTGAGGCTTAGATATTTAACAACTACATAAATACTTGAAATCCTTATCAAATAGTTTCAGTTTGTTGTTATATAGTCACATAAAACTACTCTATTTCCACGTAGGTAAAACCCTGAAGTGATGTCGCAGACTCTTTTATCTGTCGGTATTCTAACAATGTACGCACTGAAAACGACTGGTCGTCTGTTTTTTTCTTTACCTGGCGCAGCTCTGGCATTCAGTCCGGACTGATGGATGCCTTCGTCCTGTAGCTTTCCCAAACGTTTTGGAGCATCTTCCATACAGTGGTCTGTTCACCCTCTCTGCTGCTCACGTATATATGTTGTTTTTTGTTTTTTATGCACCTTTCGTAATTTCGTTCTCAGACTCCGGTTGCTGTCAATGCATCATACGACGAAGATCCGCCAGCGCTGGAGCTTAGCATAAGTGGCAATAGAGCAAAAACTGGTTATTCATTCCGTGGTGCTTCTCAGTGTGCAAGTTGCTGATTAAAGAATATCAGTATAATTGAAATTGAAAATAAAACTCTTGAAAACAAGAGAGGAAATATATATATATATATATATATATATATATATATATATATATATATGCTTTCAAATTCATCATTAATTGATCCATTTTATTATTTTAATTATATATTATACATTTAATTATTATGTGCAATGTTGTAGATTAAGAAGAATTTAAAAATAATACTTCTGATTTATTAGAACTATGACGTTACCCACTCATGGACAACTGTAATTCCTATTGCTGAGTCAACGCCAATGGATGCTGATCCCTTTTTAGAGAGCACCTTTATAGACAACCCTGGATCATCTGTCGACATACCAAACAGAAGCACTGAACCAGTACACCCCGTTGAACGTTCTACCTTCGATATAACGAACAGGTCTTCGATTCAACTACATGAAGAAGTGCAAGAAAATTATATACATTGTTTTGTTTTGTTTGTTGTTTTTTTTTCTTCCAAACAAACTTACATATTGTTAATAGAAACAAATTGCAAATTACACCATTTTATATATACCAATTTTCTAACACTCAGTTGGTCCCTGGCCAGTTATCTGGAAAATTGATTATAGCAGACTCATTTCATCAACAACATAAAGAATAATGAAATAAATACTCCTTGTAATGATTAATTAGTACTCGTACCTGAACAATTTGTGAACACTGATGCTCCCATTGAAAATCTTTGTAACACGAAACCAAGCGCGTTTGTTTATTCACAGCTGTATGTACGGATACATGCAATGGCATATCTTTTCTTATGGTAGTTCTCTGACAGATGGCTCAACCCAAACAGAGAATTCTATGACAGAGGCTGTTGTTACTTTCACAGTTGTCAACATGGGAACAGAAAGGCAAGAGAAAACTCGTCGCTAGTGATGGTTATACATATACGATAAAGAGACAAAACAATGGAACTACAGAATGGTGTTGCAGCATTCGCATCAAGGTCACTGCCTGTCCTGTCATCATCCGACAGCAGGGTGACTCATTCATTGAGCTCACCAGACACATTTACATGCTGCAAAACCTGATGTACTGACAGCAGTTAATATTCGCAAGGAGGTAGAATTTAATTATATTACATACATTTATTGGAGAACTAGCAGTAACAGGACACGATAATAATACATAAACATAATATATCTGCAAACTTAGAATATGTTCTAAATGAGTTTGACTCTGTTCTAAACTTTGCTATATGAATAATGCGTAATACTAAATTTTTATAAGTATAGTTGTAATTATGTATATTGAGTTGAAGCAAAGGCAAAGTTATAGTGGTACATAAATGTATCGAATTATTTTTTCAGCTGAGAGTCAAAGCTGTACATGATTTGTTTGATCCTGCCCAGAATGTTGTAGATTGCGTACTTCAGGAGCACATAGATGTTGAACAACTGGAAGCATCAAGACCCACCTACAACAACATGATTCGAAACTGTAACAGATATAGAGAAAGAGAAAGACCTACGGACCCATCAGACTTGTCATTCGAGGTACATAAATGACAGTACATAACTCATCATTTTTCTCTATCGAATATTACATGACAAATACAAGCGGAACCTTATACTGAATAAATTATTTCTATGTTACGTTTGATTCATATCAAATATGTGTTCTTAAGAAGGTGTTGTTTATTTTTAATTTTCAGCTGGACGAAGACTACTTGTCGAATGCAACTACAGAGCCCTTCTTCAGACAAGATGTAATCCGCAAAGACAAAAGCCACTTAATATTTGCTACTGATTTCCAGCTGGAACTCCTGAGCAAGGCTAAAACATGGTACATCGATGGTACCTTCAAGATCATGAAGAAACCTTTTTATCAGTTACTAACGGTTCAGAGTTTCTTGAAGTCTAGAGAAAATATGAAGCAAGTACCATTAGTGTTCATCGTGATGTCCAGCAAGAACAAGAAAGATTACAAGAAGGTAGTTTATTATTTTGCTCACCACTTTGGATAATATTCACTATAAATAAAAACGCGAGTAACAGGGGTCAAGCTAGACTTGAATGTTAGGGAGAAGTGACTTCTCCTTTTAGACAGAACAGGGAGAAGTGAGAGCTCAACAGGGAGAAGTGGACACAAAGCAAGAAATGCAATATATATATATGTGTGTGTGTGTGTGTGTGTGTGTGTGTGTGTGTGTGTGTGTGTGTGGGTGTGTGTGCGTTTCCTTTAATTTGAATTATGCCCTTTATTTCCCAGTATTCATATTTGCATTTAGCATTGGATTTAAGCAAGACTTTATTTTCAAGTATAACATTTTCTGAGTTATTTTGGCCACATGACTTGAAAAGATAATAACAGAAACAACATTGTAACAAATTTTAACAAAGTAACCAGATTACATTACTGTAAATGCAAGTTAGTAAAAATGCTTAATCAACTACCCTTAATCAATTTTTAAAAAATACTTTAATAAAGTTCACAATAATGGCACTTTGAAAGATTTCTAAAATCATTTGAAACAACCCCTGTACCATGTACATGAGGGCAAATGCAGACGTTTGTTCAGATCATACTTTTCGCCCTAATTTCTTTGTTGCAAATAAAACATTACCGTAACTATTCATACATAACACTAAAATGAATAAAATTACAGACATTGCTCCTTTATAGTCGGTATATGAACTACAGCCTTCTTTCCAACCGAATCAACACAGACATGTGAGTGCATCTATTTTTAGAAGGAGCGACTTTCATAATGTTACCGCTCACTTCATATAGCTTCATTTCAACAGTCCATTGATAGGATTGAAAATTTTTGGTTTGTTTTATTTGTCTATATACTTGAAGTAATTTTAGGCATTGGCTAGATAGAAAAAGCTGCACGTCTTTTTTTTCATATATTCACAAATACGAGTCAAGTCGGAAAACAACTTTGACCATAAGGTGCTTTTTGCAAATTCCACAACGTAGCATTGTTTCTTACGTTTCTGACCTATATAATAGCATTTAAAGTTAAGTCTCAAATAACAGAATACCTAGGCTTTGCTTTTGATGAATCGTATTTTTTCTGAATATATTCGCACGATGATTTTCGAAAACAGACAATTGAATAAACTTTAAACTGGTACTTCCACACACAGTGATTTATTTCCCCGTTACTGGTTCACTTACAGTTTCAAACTAATTTTATGACAAAATAGTCTACAAGAGGCATTTGAAATATCCAGATCACCGATTCTGTTCTTAAAACACAAAATTGTTATTTACACACTATTGTTCAAGTTTCGAAACACAAGTTTGTATGTTTTTATCATTAAGGATAGCATGCGGAAATCGGGCAGTGATAGTTGCTAACCGACTCCGGAAAGGGTTAATGGTCAGTCAGCTGTCAAAACACATGCCTGTGAATGTGCAAGAGTTTGTCAACGTAATTGACAACAAAACTAGGCCTAGCTACCGATGGCTTGATAACATTTCGCTACAACACAACACTGGAACTAACCTGGCTAAGGCGAGGGGGCATATCAAAAAGATATGGTCGGTCAATGTATCTCGAAAAAAAAATCACAGGGTCAAGTCATTTTCGCTTTCCTAAGAGAAGAAGGCGAAGTTTACATATTTTAGGCGACTTTGTCACCCACTTCGCCTGGTAGCGTGACCCCTGGAGTAACTTTACAATGTCTTCATTCTGCAAACTATGAAGAAAACAAAAATTCGTTCACATTTTATATATTCTCTGTTCGCTATATATTTTTTCTCCATATTAAAATCAATTTACATAATGTTTCATTATTAGGTGCTCCAGGCTCTACTTTGACTTCTACCCAGAGAACCATCAGTCAAGTCATTTGTAGCAGACTTCGAAAGTGGAATATGGAAGGCACTCCGCTTAGTTTTCAATAATCCACATATAAGTGGATGTGTCTTTCACTGGGGCCAGGCTATGTGGCGATAAGGTCTTGAGGTAAATATTGTTCTATTTCTTATATACAACTGTTTTAGTCTATTTTTCATATTTAGTCTATTCGTGACACGTTAAGTCTTCATTTATATTTTTATCAGTTCTTCACTATTTGAACCTAGAGATAAGATGGTTCACAATGTTCGTTTGTAAAATTTTCCTTATTATGTAAATGATCTCGTTATCAGCATCAATATGAGGGCTAATATGTATATATTGTTTATTTGTAGATGGCATACAACCAGCGGGATGCTGTTTTCAAGTTTTGTAGAAAGGTATTTGCTTTGCCCTTTCTGCCAGCCGAACATATCCCCGCAGCTTTTGAAAAAGGAAAAGGAAAGGTCAGAACCGCCACGTTAGATGAATGGATGATGTATATTAGTGACAGGTGGATATCCAGCACAATTAGGTCCATATCTACGTGGAGTGTCTTCGGAAAAACGGTATGCACAAACAATGACGTGGAGGGCTGGCACAGTCGATTGAATCGCAAAGCGCGTAAAAGCAACCATCAGTTTTATCTTATGCTTACTCTACTATACAAAGAAGCCCAAATGATACCATCTCAAGTAAAGATGGTATTGGAAGGAAAACTGACAAGACACCAAACTAAGCAGATCCGTACCATGCATGGAAAACTTTTTAGGATTTGGAGGAAGTACACAAATAAGGATATCAGTGTCAATGGTCTTGTAAGAATGTGTGGAAGCATCTACGGACCACAAAGCTGAAAAACTGAGTTGCGTTTCAGAATCGTTGATCAAACTATTCCTTATATTGTTCAATGATCACATATGTTGATACTTTTATATCAGTTCTGTGTGTGTGTGTGTGTGTGTGTGTGTGTGTGTGTGAGAGAGAGAGAGAGAGTAATGCTGAGCATTTTGTCAGTGTTTAGTTGCTGCAATATTAAGCTCTTACCAGTTAGGCTTATTGTTTGTTTTTATTTTTATTTTAAGTTATGTTTTATTTAAGTTTATGTCTTATTGTGTGCGTGCATAAACTGAAAGCTTGACAGTACCAGTCAGTATCGTTAATCATAGTTGCTCCATTATTCCATACAAATTAGAAAGGAATAAACTGATTGCTAGTCTTAACTATGGTACAAATTATCTTTCTTCCCTTGTAAGCTGCTAATTTTTTTTAAAAATATACACACATGCAAAGACTGTGTAGGCGTCACATGCAAAGGCGTCTGTCCGTGTGTGCGAGTCTCTCTCTCTCTCTTCTCTTGCTCTCTTTCATATGAGAAACAAAATAATTGCTAGAATGGGATAAAGTGAAACAAAGCAAAATACATCTGAGCCTGTATACACAAAACTCACCAGCTTGAGTGCACATACATACATACATACACACACACACATACACACACACATACACACATACATACATACATACATATTGTGCTTGACTAAATGTTCTTTTCGCAGGAAGCTTTGGTCAAATTATATATAAAATTCTTTTCATACATCACATTTTAGAATATGTTTCTCAAGTCTGGAACAATTGCTACTGAAGATATGGGCAGATTGGAGAAAAAAATTAAATTGGAAGCTGCACCGATTAATTGCTCTTGAGAGTCTTTTTATACAGAAACTGGTTGATAAAACTCTTGCACAAGGAAGGAAGAAGAAGAGATTATGTATATTGTATTTAGTTATAATACTCAAATGCCAAACAAAATCGACCTTCTTCCACAGGAGATATGATGCAACTCATTACTGTCTACGTAACTCCCAAAGCATCACATCCATCTCTACTATATCACTTTTTTTCAGACGTCCTTTCTACCATGTAATAGTTGTCTTTGGGACGGTTTTCCTAAAGATACCCGAAAGCTCCTAACCTTTATAACTTCGAAAAACATTTATCTAATTCAACAAATGTTTCAAATTTATTCTCAACCTATTCTATTTTACAAACTAATTAAACTGAGAATGAAACGGTGTTCTCAAACCATGCACACGTTCACAGGTAGGAACTAACTATTGTACATAATTGATATTCGTTCTCACTTTGAAAAACAAAATAAGTACTAGAAAGGAAAAGGTGACCTCCCTTTATTTCATACATTACACTCATTATATCCCAAAAGAAAAAAAATAATTCAGTTACCTAAAGCAAGGAGTTTGAAGCATATGGTAAAAAACAAATTATATAAGAATTGTCCAAAACCATTTTGTCTTAGTTAACTTACGCATATATAAGTTATAAATTACTGAGTATTTCTTACTGAGTATTTCCTTTTAAAAATAAAATACTTGTTAAAACTAGTGTCAGTTGTATTATTAAGTTGGACCGAATTGTCTTTCGAGTTGGGCCAAATTGTCTTACTTTCGGTCCAAGTTGGGCTGAATTGTCTTTGGGCCAAAGTGTCCAATAGCCCTTTGTTGATAGCAGCTCTGCTTCTTTGTATCTACTTGCAACGTCAACGATAGTCAATGCGTATTTGTATGTGCGCGATAGACGTCTACCAGTTTTAATAGTATCGTGTGGTAAAAACAAAATGTCTGCCTGATGAACCTCATTGGGAGTACTGACATCAAAATGTGCGTACTAAATTTTTTTAGCTGGTGGAAGATGAATTTGCCATACTGCCTGTCACGCTAACCAATCTGCAGCAACAGAACATGTAACACCTGCCGCATCAGCAAGTTTACTAATCACTGCTCTACCCCTCCAATATCTTCTTGGGCTATAATAAATCGATTCCATTATAATAGTAATTGACCGACTATAATTACCAGTCCCTAGCAATAGTTTACCTTTCATCGCAGATCTTATCAAAAAATTAACAAGTGATTCTCTGAGAGATTTATTTTTTTAAAGACTTTAGAGTGTGAATCAACTTCACATCTGCAATATGTCATTGTTGTAAATCTTTATTTTTATACGCAACATCATGAATGTGGCACGCTTGATCAATCGCATCGATACTCTCCAGGTCTTGGTTGATCTTTCTCATCAAGTTGGATATCAAGTCGGGTTCCAGGAGCACAATAATTATATCCAGGAAGATGCTTCTCGCCAGGATACTCAGCCCATGGAGCTGCTGTTAATTTTCATGGTGAAGCAGTGATATTCTGCCTGTTTCATTAGAGATAAATCTGTATTTTTCTGTACCACATTTCATACACTTGCCTGTAAGTGCACACTTTTTATTCATCATTGTTTTTAATCCACTGGTGGGGGTGGGCGCTCTGCATCGAACACAATATAAATTCATATTGTTTATTATATTTCTACAACATGAATGTCATAGATTTCTCAGCGACACAACAGCAAGAACAAGTCAAACATCATCCAGCACTACCAAATTCTATCAGACCAATTATCTTTGGTCCATCTTGGTCTGGTAAGATGCAGTTGTTGCTTAACCTGATAATGAGATGGCTCAAGTGGGATAAGTTGTATTTAGTGGCACTATTTGTCAATGATCAGCGATGCTACAACGTGCTTAAAGATTTTAATGAAAATGCAAAATTGTTGGACGAGGACGGTAATGATATTATTGACTTTATCAACGATATTGATGATGCTCAATCTGTGGATGATCCTGATGGATGTATTAATAATCTTGTAGTATATGATGATATGATGCTAGACAAACAATCAAATCCCGCTCGGATATTTTCACGAGGCAGACACAGAAACACCGATGTTATATATGTTACTCAGCGATATACGCAAATACCTAAAGTGATCAGAGATAACTGCAATCTTCTGGTTGTCTTTAATGGTGTTGATATCCGCACACTAAGAAACATCCACCAGACTTGGTGTTCAGGGGATATGGATATGATTAAGTTTAAAAACTTCTTCTCAAAAGCGCAAGCGATTCCTCATGAATTTATCAGGATAAATTTACATGATCCTTGGTCGTGATATCGCATAGGTCTCGATAAAATTTTTGGTTGAGAGACCCATTACCTTTTTTTACCACATACAGCAGCAGGGAGGATGAATGTCCCGGGTCGGTAAATAACACTGTAGAGGACTTGGTTTAGTGCAACCCTGTAGAAGCCTCGGTTTAGGGTTATTGATGCTTGTATTTTCATTTTCATAGGAAGCTTTATTTTTGCGAAATGACCCTCCTAAAATTTGACCTGTTCACTCTCCCTGCTTCTAAAGTACTTGCAAAAGCCCATAGAGTAAGACGATTGTCAGCGTGTGGGCTTTGTTATGATAATTAGCTTTCCCGCAAATATCACACATGTACAAATTATGACACTGACATCGTGTATACACAACTTGGTTGCTATGACAACTGACTGTTCATGATAAAATATATGACGAAAATATCGAGAACAGAGAAACTCCATAAATTAAATTGGATATAGGTGGGATTTTGCATGTAAATCGGCATACATTTCCAGTTCGCTTGTCGGTAAGTGATCAATCTGAATAATGTAAAAATTGCTTCCGTGTAAACAGATGCAAGAGCACATAATGCAAGAAAATTGTCAGCCTGTGAGCTTTTCTATGATAATTATTATCCTCGCAAGGATTATAGCAATGAACATAGTGATAGGTATGATATTGACAACATCATGTAATCGCTGCTCAGAATCAATGATGATCTGATTTCTGTACAAGTTTGTAGGACTAAGTGGATGTTCATGCGGTTAAATATTTTATATTACTTCTTAAAATCACTAGTATTTAACAAAAAGAGACGCAGAAGAAAATTATCACTGATGATTCAAGTTGATCAGCTGTGTAGATCAAAGGGTTAACGCCTAATTGGCCCAAATTATCGTGGTTTACTTTATGCATGTGATATGTTTCTGTTTTTTAATTTGGTGGGTAAACTGCAAACAATATTATAATTGTTTTGTAATAAATCGCAGAAATCAGTTGCATTTTGGTTTAGTAGCTTTTAGACTTATGAGTAAGTTTTGACTTGGATATGTTTCGGCATTCGTAGATACATTTTGACTTTACGTTTCGGGCTGGGTACGTTTTGACTTGGGTATGTTTCGACTTGGGTATGTTTTGACTGTAAGCCCCTCTGAACTCTGATCGTAGATCGCAGATCATATTTCCATGGCATTTCATACAGCGATTTTGTAGGAGGATATTGTTTGTGGGGCTTTTGTTTCACTCCAAACGATGGAAATGATGGACATTTTCACCCTATAAAATCAGGCCAATTTAGTGAAGAACTTCAGTTGCAGTAGTTCTGGCAAACACGGTAATCTTTTATGCAGTTTAAGAGATGTGAGTCTAGACTATCAGAGAAGAAATGATGGAACACTAAGAACCTACGGAAATAGGCAAAGAGGATGTTTATTTTGTATCTAGAACAACAACAACCACAACAGACACAACCACAAGTGAACAAGACAAATATACAGCCATGATGTCAAGACTGCCAGAACAAGAATAACGTCTAGTCTACTGTTTTGCTGGATAAAAGAATCACAAACCTGACCAAAGAACAGTCTTATGGATGTAAAATCGAACAACCAAGTCAGAAACAACACAACAAATGTTTGATGATGAGTCAAGAAGAAAGGTTTGAAGAGTGTCTGGAACAGGCAAGGACTCTCATCTCAAAAGAGACGATTTTGAGAAAGTGGCATAAAGACATGAGTGACCATCCCTAAACTCCACTGACTTCTCTGGAGACGAAACAACTCACTTGCAACAAAGTACAGAGACTAACTGTTCATCAGTTTACCTGAAAGATATTTTTTTAGGAAAACTTCAGGTGTGAACTGATGACTTATCATTACCATGAACTGAATACATGGGAAACCATTATTAAAAAAATAAAAACAAGAAAAAAATGGATACCTAGGAATTTAAGCATCTCCTGACTCACAGTTGGTACAGGGCTTCTTGGAATCCAATGGTGTGTGTGCATAAGATGAACTTCTATATCGAAAATCTAAAGATTTTCAAGCTTATGTTAATTATCAATACAAATGACAGTCATTGGCCAGAAACCCATTGGGGGGATGTCTACAGTCTCAATGTGGGATATTTAGATTCTTATGGATTACCTCCTCTGGAAGACGATATAAATGACTTTATGAGAAGAAATGCTGTAATGACTCAATTCAATAATATGAGATTACAAGGATCAGATTTCACTGTGTGTGGACCGTATTGTGTATTTCTTTGTCAATGCAGTAATTGGGATTAAAAAAACAACACAAACGCCGATAATTCTGTGCAACTAGTTTCGCATTTAATGTATGCTTCTTCAGTCACAAGATGTTTTGAAAGAAATGGATGACATCTTTTTATTTTAAAATAACAATTACGTCATTATGTAACCTCATAAATGACATGCATCATCATAACAATTTTATATATATGACAGGATCTAAAAGATACACGAGTCTCTAATGAAACCTGAATCAGTAAAATAATAAAATAAAATAGAGACAAACAGTCATACATATAATTATATTATTATAAAGGATATATAATTTATCAATTAAAAAAAATATTTTATACGATTTTATATAGTGCATTGGTATTAAGGCCATTAGGATACAAAGTATCTAACTTATGAATCCAATAAGTTTCTTTTATGAGTCTATTCATGTCTCCATGCACAATATCTATTGGCATGAAAGAAAAATCGAGTAGGGAGTGATTATTGGTATTAAGGTGTGTTGAAATAGAGGAAAACTGAGGATCTCTATAATTTTTTATATGAAAGCAATGATTATTCATTCTCGTAGAAACCTGCTGAAGTGTTTGTCCAACATATTGCATGCTAGATTTTTTACAGGTTATCAAATGAATCGCATTAGTTGATATGCAGTTAGTGATATAATGTAGAGAAAATACCTCTTTTGTATTAGCGCTACTGAAAGAAGTACTTTCTCTCATGTTTGCACATTGAGAGCACCAGTGTCTGTTACATTTAGATATGAAAATTGTCTTTTTTTATTTTCTGTCTGTTTAGTTCTAATTAGAAAATCTTGCAAATTCTTGGGTCTTGTGTAAGCAAGAATTTGTTTATTTTTGTATAGTGATTCTACACTGGTTTTATTTGATAAATTTAGGAGACTCCAATATTTATTAATTATAAGGACTATATTAGGTAATGAAGGATTATACTGTACTGTGAAAGGAATTATATTTATCTCTATTTTACAATTTGCTGTGTTTAAAGCCTCATGCTGAGTAAGATTACAGGCTTTGTTCAGCGCAGAATCAATTATATGTGTAGAATAATTTCTATTTTAGAAATATATTTTTAATTCATTCAGTGAATTTTGTAATTGACAATCATCTGAAATAATGCATTGGTATCTTTTGACTTGGCTATATGGTATACCGTTTTTACATGACATGGGATGACAGGAAGAATATTCCACATACTGGTGGATATTAGTTTCTTTGACATGAATATTTTATGATGATGAAAAAATTACTGATACAAGAGAGTCTACTTTACGTCTCGAGTTTCTCTCTCTCCATGTATAAACTCATTCCAAATTATTAATTTGGCACATATGGGTATAACACATGAATCAACTATAGCTTGTACAGAAAGCTGCTTTCATCAACAGCAGCTTTGCAGATATGCTAAAATATGTATAGTTTAAATCTGAGTGAGACCACAACTGAACACAAACTAACAGAATCCTGATCAACGAATTTCGGATACATGGGATTCTACTGTATGTCATTTCATTACAAATCTCTCAATAAATCCATATAGAAACATTTTCCAAGTTATTATTTTGGTATATAAGGATATAACAATTTAAGCAACTATAGTTTGTAAAGAATTTTTTTTTAAACAGCAACTATACGGAGACGCTAAGACATGTATAGCTAAAATCTATGAACAACATAACATGGCTTGCACAATTTCTTAACACTTTCTGCATCAGTCTGGGAATTGTGTTTTAATGCATCAGTATCACTTTTAGATTTTCATCTGAATTTCTTCCCTGATATATTTAATTTATATTCTGGAGATTTGGCAAATTTGCTTGAATTTGGCTGCTCCATCCTTATGAAATTTGACCAGAGAGGGCAATTGTAAGAAAATCACCAACACCTGAGACACACCAACAGATGATGGAGTCTGACTTTGGGCGACTGAGGTTAGTGGCATACAAAATTGCAGGTCACCAAAATTGTTGATGCTGAAGTTCCATGGCTGACAAAAAGCACAGGAAATTTCTAGACCCTATATCTTATTGTAACTAGGAGTTTGGGGAGGCTTCCTTGAAAATTTATTGATGTTAGTTGTCTTCAAACTTTGTGCAACTGAAGAAAAGATGCTTCATAAACCTATGTGACTGAAAGTTTGGTTTTAAGAAGTTACTGCTGTATTGGCATATTACCTCTTGCCATAACATACCCATGATTAGATAATGTGTTGGTTGTAGTTGCTGTATTCTTCATAGCATAAGTGTTAAAAGATTATTCAGGTTTTAAAGAAGTAAGAGATTAAACAAGAGTCCCTTTAAGTGACCAACATTCTACAGTTCAAAAAAATTTTTCAAGGAATTCAAGAAGAGACAATTTTTTTCTTTTAACTGCTTAGATCTTAAACCATCTCCAATATTCTCAACCATATGAATTTCAAATTAGCTTTTGTCACAGTGAGATAGGCACCAATTTTATTTAGGACTAACAAGATGCCATTAGAGGGCTTTTGTGAAAAATCATGTAGATATGGATATCCAATGAGGAGAATTAGAGACACGACTTTCAATATGTTCATTGTGGCAGACATATTTGAGATCAGATTGGCACTATTGTCATTCAGGACCAAATAGTTATTTAAAAGTTCAATAAATCTTATTCATCAAATTTATAATTTATATTGCCTATTTAAACTTGGCTCATTTAATTCCACTAATGACTTTGCTAGGGGACATGCAAAGAAACTGTCTATATTTTCCTACTTTGGAATCCTGTATATGATAGCTGAAAGGGGGATAACTGTAAACTGGCAAATTTCAATACCCACAGAGATAAAGGACTAAAATTTGAAACACAAACAGAAATTTTCAACAAATCTGATTAGCTTCCTCCACTATTAGATTTTTTAGCTGGATGTTGACCAGTCAATTTTACCGAACAAAATTAGATGGTCATTCTATCTTGCACTGAGTTTTGCTCCATAAGTTGAGGCAATGACTATAAAGGGTCACTGAGTCAGCACACTATAATGCTTAGTTAAGGTGGCATTTTTTAAATTTGCTTATGGTAGAGTTTCTTACAATAAAAGAAGTGCATTTAGTGTCGGACTAAGGACCTTGCTGAAGCTAATGTCCTTCCACACTCCTCTTATTGCAAACTTTACCACAGTCAGCAAATCTGAATCTGAGAACTTTGAAAAAAGGTTTGCATCATAGCTTTTATTTTCTGTATAGCATCCTAGAATATATATATATATATATATATATATATATATATATATATATATATATATATATATATATATATATATAATACAACTGACTTCAACAATAACATGCTTTTACATACTCTCTCATTAGTCGAGACTCTATGTTCTTTTGACTAATGGTCATTACACCATGTATCTTGGCAACATAAATATAAACAGCACAGAAAAAAACAACAATACAGTGTAATTAATTGCAACTGAAAGGGATGCTATTATTGTAATATCTGATTAACTGCTACTAGAACAAGCAATTGAATTTTTTTTGGTTTCCAAAATTTCACCAAAAATGGACCAAATTCAAATGATTTGCTTTCAGTTTTTAATTTTCCCTTAAACATGTAATTGTAAATTAGAGGTTACTATACATTAGTGGCCAAAGTATGATCAGTGACCTGTGTTGAAGGAATATTCTTTGCTGGTGACAAGCTGATGCCAGCTGGTTTCAATATACACATTGTTCATAGATCTTGTATGCTTCCTCCTCATTGATCTCTATGTAGAAGGACTGGTCATCTTTCTCTAGGGTCTGCACTTGTGTCTCCTTATAAAGCTCCATCAGTTTGGTAAAGTCTGCCTTTGAGTTATCATTGACAGTGCCAAGTACTACTGTAATGAACTGGTGTGCCATCTCTGCAACAGATGAAGCACAACTAATTAAATCTGCCATAGTTTTTAATCACTTTGTAATGTGTGTATGTGGCTGCTGTCAGCTAACTCCTTTGCCTCAGTTATCTGGACTAATCATATTCACACATCTTGATTCAAATCTTGTTGTTTTATCCTAATGAGATCATTTCATATTCCAATGCAAGTGATCCGTAATCCCATGGTTTAAATTCATTTCTCAACAGCTTATCAAAAGTCCAATATTATGGGATTCATGTGAGTGCTGGCAGTTAGGTTTACAAGCAGAAATGAGACCCTGATGAATCATATTTTTCTCAGGTATGTGTTTAAGGAATTGTAAAGTGTCAGTGGTGTATAGTAGCAGCAT
Source organism: Megalonaias nervosa (assembly GCA_016617855.1). Lineage (NCBI taxonomy): Eukaryota > Metazoa > Mollusca > Bivalvia > Unionida > Unionidae > Megalonaias > Megalonaias nervosa. Next base: position 70,615 of record JAECUM010017555.1, on the reverse strand, counting down.
GCTCTAGAAAAATAGAATAGGTAGGACATTTTGTATACAATACCTTTACTTTGTGGATCAAAGTAGGGTTCTTGAGCTTGCAAAGCAGGATCTGTGTGGGGTTTGATGCCAAGATCCTTCCTGATGCGAACAGCACATCCTGAGGTGGTCAGAAAAAATATCATAGATTGACCCACTGGGTTAAAATGGGACAAGCACTGGATGATTTCATAAGGATGGACACAAAACTTGTGTGACCCATCCACACCTGAAATGTTGAGAATTTCATAATATCTACAAACAATTACACTGCATTTGGATAAATAAATCACTGAATACTCAAGATTAATATGATCAAATTATCAGTTCAACTGTGTCATGCACAGTGTAACAAGAAACAATTAGGAAACTTACTTTGTTCCTGAAAATTTTTCACGCATACTTTTTTTAACAGTGGACAAGGAAAAGACGAATTGAAAGACTTACAAAATGCCATGAAGTTTAGTCCACATGACATGCAATAAACCTGGCTTCCCAGAAATGCAGTGCAACAGTAGAAGATAATGTATTACTGCTATTTAAATGTTATAAAGTTCAGTCCACATAACAAAGTCTGACATAATATAAAAGTTGTTCTCTTTAGAAAAGTTAAAGTTCTACTAATAAATACAATGGCAGTACATCCATACAATCATGCAAGGCTGTAGAGATACTTACTTTCCATGTAAAAGTAAATTTCATCTTCAGATAAAGTAATTGGATCAATGGCAGCCCCAAGGAAAGAGCCAACCCGTATGGATTTAGGAAGTAATGTCACTTGAACTTTTTCTCCACTTTTGGGTTTCATGATGAGATTTCCCAGCTGAAAATATTCAATTAAATTTTATATTTGTTAAATACTTATTATACTTGTGAAGTTCTGACAAAATTATATAAGATCTATGAATAATTTTCCTTAAATATACCAATACTACTATGAATGCTTTCAAGTATACAATGATTTTGCTTGCAGGCTTGCCAACAAAGTCCTTGTGGCACCTTTATTATCCCATTGATATTAATCAAAACTAAATAAGTGCTTTTAAAGCCCATATCCATAAAATAAAATGCTGATGTCCAAATAGGCTTGAAATCTGATAAAACTTAAAAACACCGTTTAAATACCAGAAAATCTCACTTGATCATCTATATATGCACATAAACATGCATTCCAAATCTCATTTGCATAGGTAAAGTACCAGTATGTCTTCACAAGATCATCTATATGTACACATAACTATGCATTCCAAAATTAATTTGCATGGGTAAAGTAACATCTGCATAACTGTGCTAACAAGGTGTCACAAAAAATCCAAAACTTATAAAAGAATCAAAACTCATTCAAATGGTATCAAATTCTAATCAGTTCATCTACATATGGACAGGAATTGGCCAAACAAATTTTGTCTCTAAGAACTTATTTTTATTTATATTATTTTTTTTTATAATCATGCTAACAAGGTTCAAAGATGGGTCAGAGTCATAATCCAAGAATTGCGGGTTCCACACCTACCCAATCTAGCCCAGGTTGGCTGCTTCCATGTGTCCTTGGGAAAGTCCCTTAGCTCACATTTCCTTAGCAAAATATAGCTAATAAAGTGCTAAAAGTGCCAATTAAAATTCCAACCACCCAACCAATAATGCATCAATCCAATGAGTTAAAAAAGTAAAATATACAAATACATAAACTTAATCAAAAAAGCATGCAAATCGAATCAGGTCATCTAAGTATAAATAGAAATATGCATATAGATTTAATTCGCTTAGGTCAAGTGGGTTTTTGTACAATCATACTAACAAATGTATACACTCCCAGACAATGACCAAAAAGTAAACAAAAGTATTTTAAAAATAAACAAGAAAATTCCAGGAATAAATATCTCCCTCTCTTTTGTGGACTTGTCAAAATCAAGCTGCCTAAAAAATGTTGTTGAAATCAAATAATTATTCAAGTTATAGCTCAAAAACAAAAGCGGGTGGGTCTGACAATCAATGGCTTTACATTGGCTATATGATACAAAATGATGACAATCAAATTTTTGCCAAAGTCAAGTTAAAATCAAACTGTACACCTTTCGCTGTACCCCAATAATAATTAAGGGAGTTGTGCAAGAAGAAAAAGTGGATTGGTCTGACAGTCAGGGCTATAACTCTGCGAAATGATGACCTAGGCTGACAAGCAGCATTACCGATTGGATATCAAGGATGTATTGTGTAGTTAGTGGGTGGGACTGACCATTAGGTGCAATAACTCTGCAAAGTGGTGATGTAGAAACCTGACAATCATCAATATCAAGCAGAATTCTAAGTCTGGCTGAATTCAAAGGATGTATTGTGCAGGACAGAAAGTGGCAGGTCTGACAAATATGGTCTAAAGCTCCACTAAACGATGGCATTGAAAGCTGACAATCAAACTTGGCTAAGTTCTCATCCATATCAAGCTGTGGTTCAAATCCAATAATAATGAAGGGAGTTATTGAGCATACATGAAAGCAGGTGGACAAAACAATCAGGGGCTATTACTATTATTGCTAGCCAATGACACAGACTGTTCATAGACAAACTCAGACAAATCTAATCATATACCAAATTTGGTTAAACTCCAATAACAATTAAGGTGCTTACTTTGTGGAAACAAAAGTGAACAATACAAAGAGGGTTGGACCGACAGAGGGAAAGGCCCAATTTAATACTCTCCTTTTTTTATGACAAGTATGGCAAAAATAGTATCAAAATCTATTCAGGTTATCTACAAACAGCTAGAAACATGTCAATATATAATGTAGTTTTATTTTGGAGTAAAATTAATTTGAATTATGTACACTATAATTAAGCTTTACTTTTCCTCAATGGAAATATATCGACTGTGTTAGATGAACCAACTCCCTGTTCTTGCAATTTCCTTGAACATATATGCATCGACCCAATCTGACCCATGTCATCTGCCAATGTGCTATATATACAACCTCATTCTTTACAATGATGTTTAGTGAATGAAAGGCATCAGAGTGGGGTGGTAGGAGGGCATCCAATAGTGACAGGTAAATATTACATAATTAAAACTACTTTTACTCCTGCCACCCAAACTACATTTTAATATCAGTAATACAGCACCTTTTGCTATTATTAAGCTGAATTTGTCAGTAAAGAGGTGGGTTGAGGGATTAAAAAAGGAGAAATATATGGAAAAATTACTCACTCTGTAGCCCAGCCTCTCATCTGCTGTTTGCAGCAATAGTCTGGGTCACTGATTTGTAAGAAGAACAGATGGCTCTGTTTAGGTAGCCTTCATAATATCCTCTAAAATTAAGTGATTGAAATATGCCCAGGAAACAGAAATATCCCTGACTTCACGGACTTTTATCCTCATCAACAACAAGTCTCTTTTTGGGAGTGATGCATAAGATCTTTGGATGACAAGCAAAATTCATTAAGAGATAGTGGATGCTGAGCCCATTAAAAGGAGAAAAGCCTTTTCCAACCCTTCCTGTCCCTTTAACAGCTTCTAAATAGAATTTAAGTGCCCCAATTGAGCAAAGATGTCAATTTTGATCATCCCCAGCACAGATGCAATTAAGGCTGGTGATTTTTATCAAAAATTGTTGGTTTTTTTGCAAGGAAACCTGGCAGACATAATAAGGAAACTGAATCATAATTCCCACTGAAAAGAGGTCGGGAAGAAAATATGCTACTGCATCAAGAAGGGTCAGCTAGCATGAATGCATTTTTTAGTGCACTAATCACATAAGATTTTCCACTTTGCATCAAAGACCTTAGCTGTACAACATCACTGGACCTGGATGATGCAGTTTGTAACTTTGCTTGAAAATTTGTTTGGCAGATACATCATCCAGATGAACCAAGCATGAAGGGGGATAATCCGAGGATTTGTGTGAAGTAGATTACCTCTGTGTTGTGAAGTGGACTGTCCCACTGAGGTAATACCCTTGGTTTGTCTATCAACAGGTTGAGGAGGTTGCTCAACCATAACCTTTGAGGCCACAGAGGTGCAATCAGGATAATCCATGCTGTGGGTGTCATGATTTTCTGCAGTACTTGTGGAACCAACCTGATGGGTGAGAATGCATAAGCAAACAACTGAGCCCAGCTCACACTGAAGACATCAACTGCCCAGGTTGCTTGGTCTGTGACTAGAGAGACATAAAATAGGAACTTGTTGGGTTTTGTTACAAGCAAGTCCACTAGAGGTTTATCCCACAGAATGAACAGAGACTCTACAACTGCTTGATGAAGATACCATTCTATTAGGATGACCTTCCCTCTTCTGGACAGACTATCTGTAAGAATGTTTTTTTTTCTTCCCTGGAATGTTAAAAACTCTGAGAATAATCCCTTCTCACTCTGCCCAACAAAGAAGTTTCCAGACTTCCATGCAGAAAGAAGGGGCATGAGTACTTCTTTGTCATCTGAGGAATGCAACCACTGACATGTCTGATGAGACCATGATGCAATGCCATTTGACACAGTCTATGTACCCTTTTCAGTCAAAGAACAAAGCTTTCTTTCTGAACATTTATGTTAAAGAAACTGTCTTCTGGTGACCAGTAGCCATGAAGAAGTATTCCTTCTGGCTCTAAATGAGCCCCCAACCTGAATCTGATCTATTGGTGTAGTAGTAGGTGTCTGGGGCATGCAGAGGAACTCAGAAACGTGCCTCGACTGTACCACCACATGAGGTGGTACTGAAAGGACAGCCTATGAGAAATTCTACCTTACAATGCATCTTTGTGGGGTTTCAAAACTGCCAACAGGCAAAACTGAAGAGGATGCAAATCTCCCTCTGGATACCAGGTCCACTGATAAATTCAAGGTTCCCTGAAGAGAGAGGTACAGACCAGCTGACAACGAAGTCTTGGTCTGTAGAGATCTTAAAAGTACAGGATTGTTTGTATCCTCTCAGGGGAAACATGAACCTGGCCCAGAGAGGTAAGGAAATTCATTCCTATGTACTCAGAATCCTGAGATACTGCATTTCTCTAGATTTTCAAATAATTCCTAACGGAGTCACTACAGACCAACAGTGGGTCATGTGATACAATTGGGGGTGTCTATTGTTGTCTAGCAGACTTTTGTCAAAGTACTGGATCAGCAGAAACCCCAAGTACCTCACGTGCTCAGCTATGACTCCCATGACTCTGGTGAAGACCTGGGGAGCTGAGGCTTAACCGAATGGCATGGCTCAGACTTGAAATATTTCCTGTCCAGTTGAGAACCAGAAATATTTATTTTTATGTGGAGGAAATTGAGAGGTGGAAGTAGGCATCCTGAAGATTGATGGAAACTGCCACTGACAGTCTGTCAGTTTGACAGCATTTCAACTGACACTGCAGTTTTCATCATGAAAGTTTCCTCAGTTGTAAATTGGAGGGGGAGGGGAATATATAATAAGCTGTAGTTTTCTGCCATTTTTTGTCAACCAGAAATATCAGGAAGTAGAATGCTGGCAACTGGATGTTTAGAACCATCTTACTTCTTCCTTTAACTTTATTTCATTTGACTGATAGAAAAAGATGGGTATAATTGGGAGAGAAAGGAGTGCTGTGAAGTGTAGATGTAAACCCTCCTACACTACAGAAAGGACTCATTGATCTTCCATGATTTTCAACCAGGCCTCTGAAAAGAGGGTCAATCAAGCACCTAAAGGAAGAGGTATGCACTGCAGGAGGTGAGCTGTTGCTAAGGAAGATTCCTTCCACCCTCCCATGGCTGTTTGGGAAAGGGGGATGCAAAAGTTCATTTCCTCACCTTGCCCTTCCCTATCCAATTTCCATTTTTAGTATGTGTTGTTGTTATGGGGTTTAATGCCATTTTTCAGCACAAGACCAGTTATACATGGGGTCAGTATAACTGGTGGAGGAAGATCCCTGGAAAACCCCATTAAGAACCACTGACCTACAGTAACCTACCAGCAAGCTTTCTCATGTACCCACATTGACCGAGTTGGAGACTCAAACCCGCGCAGACAGGTAAAATGGCAGTGATCCACAAAGGTCAACAATTTAGACCACTCTGCCACTCTGGGCCCAGCTTTTAGTATGTGTGTGTGATTTGGATTTTTAACATAGCTTTAACAATTTTTCAGTCATATCGCTACGATGTCTGCAGTGTGGCAGTTTATAGTGATGTCTAGCACTGGGGCATCATGCCACAGACATGTAGCATGATGTCCCACCCAGTCACATTATCCTGACACCAGGCCGACCAGTCCTAACATTAACCTCTTAATGCTGAGCGCCAAGTGAGGCAGCTGTTAGTACCATTTTTGTAAGTCTTTGGTATGACTTAGCCGGGGATCGAACCCATGACCTCCCGCATCCGAGGAGGACACTCTAACCACTCAGCCACTGGAGTGGTCATTTAGTATGTGGAGTGGACTTATAAGAGGCTGGCTACTTTCTTGTTGTGGTTGCGTACCATTTCATTGGAACTGTTGCTGGCCCATGGCTCAATCAGGTTATGTTAGAGCATAGCCTGTTTCAACATGCCAGCAACTAACACAAGGAACCTATACTGTTTGCCCCTAAAATCCTGAGGTGCAATAGTGGGAATGAGACCACCAAACCAGGTCTCAGAATCCAGGGGTGCAACCCTAAGATGACTTTTGCTACAGTCCAGCAAAACATTTGAAGAATCCAAAGCTACATGTCGACAGAGGTGAAGAAGCTCCACTGACAATGCCATCGCCACTGACAATGCATGACTTGAAGTCTTAGATACCACCTCTAATAACCATTGCAAGGCAACAGGTGACAGTAATTATTCCTTCAGTAAAATGAAGGACGCTGCTGGAAACAGATCAGCATGTGAAGCTATGGTCACTAATGACTTGGCCTTTGACTCTAAAGTCTCTAATGAATTAACAAAGAGGCAAGTAAAGGAATATGCTGAAATGCCCACTGAACGCTACACTGGGGGGAGTGGGGTCAATAGCCAGGTGGATGAATGAACTTTGTAGTTTAAGGCTGTTATTAAAGGTCTCAGTGTGGCTAGGGGGACTGACCACCATTTATTTTGTCTCGCCAATTCTTGACTTTATGTAATCAGTAGATTCATGGCAACCGGTACAACAAACTATTGGTTTTATTTTATTGTGCTTATGTGTAGGGGTATTTTGAAAACTAAAAGAGAGTTTTTGCTACTAATCCATATGCTAAAGCTCATGAATGAATTTTGAGAATATCACAAGAAAATTTTTATTAATAGGCAGCTGCAATTGCTGTTAGAACAACGACCACTACATGTGAAATTTAAGATACCGGTAATAATAACAAATTTAGACAAACAGTAACTAAACGCTTACTGGATTCAATTTTGAAGAATCTTCCACAGCTCCTATCAAAGATATTAGCTCACTAGGCTTGATTGCAGCTGGTGAAAATAGTTTTCTCTCCAGACCTGATGCAGGTGTTGGATTAGTCTTCAATGTAGCTTCAACGATTAATCTTTCAATATCTGGGCCTTTCTGTATTTTCTCAAATTCTGACCCCTGATTAATTAATTTTTTACCATTCTCAATTGCATTTGAATACATTTCTGTTTCCTTTTGCACATCTACCACGAAAGCAGTGTTTTCATTTCTAAGTTCACTGTAAATACATTTTATCTTGCTCTTCATTTTTGCAGCTTCCTCATCAAAGACTCTCAGTAACTGTGAATACTGCTCCTCAAAGGCATTTATTTCTTCTCGCTCTGCATCATTTATCTTCCTCTCAAGCTCTTTTCCTTTTTGTAAACAAACATCTAGATGTCTCTGCTTTTCTAAGCACTTATATAATTTTGCCTCCAAACTCTTTTGCATTTCAGCTGCAGCATCAGCTATGGTTTTTAAGGGATGAGTATCATGATTTAAGACTTTGCACAAAGCACATATAGCTACATTACACTTCTGACAAACAAGTTTGATCTCTTCTTCGTGGTGGTTCTCACAGAATACTCTTTGTCGAATCTTCCCTTTCATTTCCAGATCCAAAGTACCCAAATCACTTATTTTATGCTTCTTACTCACTTTAGATTTTTCATGCACTTGAGAGCATGCCTGGCAAAAGTTCTCCTCACAATCCAAACATCTACTGCAAGCAACGCTGTTTGGACCGCAAATATCACAGATAAATTTCTCAGTAGAGTCGGTATTCATGTAAGAGTTAGTCTGCAAACCTGACACACCTTCCTTGGGTAGCTCCACATTTTCCCTGTGGAGCAAACAATGAAATCAACTGTTACAAAGGTTTGTACATAATAATCCTATCAATATTTGCAACAGAAACTATGGTCACAGGGTATCAGCTGAGGACTCATAAAACCATCCATATCACAGTGTTGTCATCTCGCTGCCATTGAGTTGAGTACTTTGATTTTGTACAGCCAATTAAAAATGACCTACATTAAAGCAGCTCTTGTCAAGTTCATAATTTATTTTGTAAGTTTTGTTGCCTGGTTCAGTGTCATAATTTACAATGATGCAAATAGAAAACCCAATTAAAAAAAAAAAATAATTTCCTTTTGTTTTCAGAACAATTATTTTAAAGTTATATTATCAGGTTAATGATTAGTCTGTTGGTATTGCAGGTGATAGTTTGACCCATTAGAAAAATTATACTCAAGTCAGCTAAAGATGTGCAATAAAAACTGCTTAACAAGGGAAATCAGTTTAGGTTTTGACACCTTGAAAACTACACAGGCAAAATAATGTTAATAAACAGACCTGGAGAAAAAATAAGTTTGAGGGAAACAATATACTGGATCAGAAGAAAGCTGCACCATCTGCAAATCCTGCTGTGGATCTTTTTATGTTCTTATCTTACAAAAATGCTGAAGCAAATGTGACTTAAATGTAATTTAGAAATATAACTAAATTATTTGCAAACAGGAGCAATAATTATTCTTCCTCTATAATGTTCATTATTATGGACATCTACAAACTGGACAGTGGTGTAAATAATAGTTATTATGGATCAAATCATACAGTACTTCACAGTGTCAATCAACCAGTCCCCTATTATTTTCACACCAGTTTCACACAACAATACAAATTAAATATGTTGAGTTATCACTTCAATTCAATGTTTACCAAATGCAAACCATATAATCCAAATTTTGGATGACGGTATGTTTTGGTGATAAATTGATAGAAACATTCTTTGACATTAAGTATGTCATTTGTAAGTATATTAAATTTTTATTTAACTATGGGCAAGTGTCTTATATACTGAGCTTACAAACTGATGCTAAAATTTAATTAAAGTTACCCAGAAATAATGTCAATCATGTACATGTGTCCTTAAATTGATGAAGGTTCCTGTTATGGCAGATTTCACTGTGGATATTTTTTCATATTATTGTTTCCTTAAAATTGTATATATATATATATATATATATATATATATATATATATATATATATATCCTGTCATGTAGCAGCTATAGGTTTTCTAAGCAATTTAAAGTACCATTTACTGAAAATCAGCAGTTAGCCTGGAGAGTGGCAAGGTAAAGCAAAACTCCCTAACTGTCAAATGATTTGAGAAAATGTAATGATTTGTTGTTGTTATGTGGAGCTCTTTAGATCTTTTAGCAAAGCTAATAATTATTGCAGTAAATGGCATCATTGATGATCTTTATCCATAGAGCTATTTTATATCAGTAATAATGGTCATGCATAGTATGCAGTAATGACAAAAAAAGGAACAAGATTTATGCCTATGACATCCCAATCCAACTACTGCAATTTAGTATGCTGTTGATTCTTTTGTTTTAAATTGGCCAGCTCTTGAGTGTACAGAATTATAATGGGGCAGCCTGTGTACAAAACTGGTGCTCTATGGACAATGGGAATTCCATTTCTAAACATTTAATGTTAGTATGGTACTCTGTGGATGATTGGAACTTAACATTGTACCTCCAATAATTAAAAGAGACAAGGGAAAATGTTATGCCAAAAATAATATGACATTTCCCCTTGTACTTATAACTTTGTTACAAATATGGTACTCTGAGGACAATGGGAAATGCAATTTTAAAATTCCACATACTAAATAACTGAATGGCCAAAACTCACACTTTCCAACCAGTGCATCATTTGCATGACAAATACCCCCCACCTAAGTAATTTAGTGAACACAGCTAGTCATCTATTAACCAACACCCTGTCATCTATTGACAAGCACCCAGCCATATACTAACTAATGCCCACAATTACTAACCAACACACAACAAACATTCACGACACCGCATATTACAAGTAATATTGCATAAAACAATTCAAACAACATTTGTGCCTGCATAGTAGTGACAGTATCCCACTTGTGGACATTATGTTCATAGAAATAACAAAAGGTTATACATCTGTGCAGTAAACAAACAATGTCATATTTGTGACCAAGTATAAAAAAGGAAAGAGTTCCAGGACAGAATGATCGTCTTCAGTACACTCACTTAACACAATGAATTCCACATGAAAACTGAAAAATCAGAGTTCAATGAAGCTGAATGTAATGCCACTTTGCAACCAAAGCAATGCTGTGCTTTGCAACCAGCGCCATACAGTATCTTGGAACATTAGTCATGTGACATGATTTTGCTGCTCTATGGCCCTCATCCAAGCACTCACAAACCACTGTAGATACCATCAGCTCATCGCAAATCATTAATCAAAGAAGAATATGTTTCCCATGGCTTTCCTTGGCTATAATGATTTTGCTAGTTGATTCCTGATGTTCAAAGGTACATGGCCTAAGTATCTGGCAGAACCCACTGCCAAATGTTTAGTGAGAGAAGGATTTGTCTACCTGTGACAAGGAGATCAAGTGTATCAGTTGTGGTGTAACACATCATGCATAAAGTATATCAAGATACAGCTTAACTTTAACATTCCAGATGGTCTCTGTTATGTAACTGCCTTCCCTTGGTCAATCCAAAATGATTCTTGTGAATAATTTAGAAGAAGTGAGGATTAGCAACTTACCTCGTAAATGGTCAGAATGCATTCACAAGTATTTTGAACAGATTCAAGTGAAATGCAAACAACAGTGATTTCAACCTAACTATTGCTGTCGGAAAAGTTTAAGGCGGCTGATTCGCAGGGGAGACTAAGAGACATAAAACTCTACATGGATACGCCATTACTTCTGCCATCAGTGTAAATGGAAAATTTAGAACAGCATATTTAGGATCTACCTTTGGAGCTGTAAGAACACATCTACAGAGACTTATTTCGATAAAAGTGAAATGTACGAAAAATTGCATCCAAAATTACTTTTAAATCATTGGTATATTATTACTTTTAAAAGTAATCAGATGATTCCTGTGGTAAGTATGTAAAAAGAGATTTATAGCATTATTTCTGTTTATAAAGAAGGCAGTTTACTAAATCTGAAAACAAAATTTTACAATTATTCTTAAGTAATTTGATTAAAAACAGTAACTATGAAAATTGATGAGCAATAATGAAACCAGACCGCTCCGGTGGCTGAGTGGTTAGAGCGTAAGCCTCGGATGCGGGAGGTCGTGGGTTCGATCACCGGTCAAGTCATACCAAAGACTTACAAAAATGGTACTAACAGCTGCCTCGCTTGGTGCTCAGCATTAAGAGGTTAGTGTTAGGACTGGTCGGCCTGGTGTCAGGAAAATGTGACTGGGTGGGACATCATGCTACATGTCTGCGGCATGATGCCCCAGTGCTAGACATCACTATAAACTGCCACACTGCAGACATCGTAGCGATAGGACTGAAAATTTTTTAAAGCTACGTTAAAAATCATAATCACATCACATCACAATAATGAAACCATAAAAAGTTACTCTGTTTTGATTCTTTAAAAGACCATTAGAATTCTTGAGTAAGAAAATTACCCACAAATGCCTTCTAGTTAAATTAATGAACCAAATCAGTCACCTTAGCAAAAATGGCACCAGGGTCCAACAGTAAAAAAATAAATTGACATATATAAAGGAACTCTGGATTAAAAGAGAAAAAAAATCGATGACAAAGAAAAGAGACAAAGATTTTTAAAAATTTCAAGGTACACCAATACTAAATTACACTTTTGTGCAGAGTTAATTACCTTTTTCTTCCTCTAGAGAAGCGACCTGAAACATTCCCTTGCACAGGTTTTTGACCCTCCTCTCCACCATACCCCCTTGTTGGTCCACTAGTTTTATGGATGCCAGAAACAGCTAATAATTTCCCTTAAAAATAAAACAATAATCTGAAATAACATATAGTTCATAAAATTGTACAATCTGAAAATTAAGCACATACATGAAAACCAATTTTTTTTAGTAAAACATTTCTTACATACCTAATAATAGTACCTTAGGAGAACTGCTGGTACTACTACCTCACAAAACCAGCCTTCCCAGATACTACTTTTAGCTAAAGAGAGCTAAAATTTGTTTGCCGACCTATGTGGTGGTCAGGCACAGTGATCTCCAGTTAGGTTTAAGAATTGGCGGCAAAGTCTAAGAACCTCTCAGTTACTACTGGAGTGGAAGGCATGCTCTCTATGCATGCAACTGCTGGGAGGCTGGGAGGGTGTATGTGTATTATGATTGGGTAAGTTTTCTCAAACATATTTTACTGGGGAAAAAAAATTAGTTTCTTCTTTATATATGTTACCCAATCATAATATATTAGAAGAATATGTAAGAGGTGAAAGGAGGTACATCCCCTTACCCCGGAGATACCATCTCCGGTCCCCTAAGGTATGTGAGAGAGTGTCTAGGTAACCCGACTGTAGGGAATTCCATCTGTTGGGCATGGGTTCAAATAGGGAAAAATTTCCCCCACCCCACCCCAATCCAGCGGAAGTTGTTAAGTCATGTGTTAAGAAACTGTCAATCGACCTGGAAGAGTGACCTGTTGAGCTGCAGATGTAGGTCCTACCAGACTGAATCGGGTCCTTTAGGATGACAGATCTCAGTGATAAAAGCTAAAGAATGTGGATCACCATCCCATAGCCTCAATGATGTGGTTAACAAATGGTTCTGCTAGGCTGTGGCAACTGCTTGAACCTTGTGATGTGAAATGCATAATAAGTTCATGTGAGTTGGGGTTATTTCTCTGTCTGTCAAGTGAATAACCAACTTAATCCAGGTGTTATGTATATGTAATTTAATTGCTTGTGTGTTAGTTTTAAATTCTCTTTTATTTTATTTTTATTTCATTACATGTTATTGTAATGTTAACTTTATTCACTGGATTTGACATTTTTTTCCAGTAAATTCAGTTCAATTCTTATTAGTGTGATAAATATGCAGTTCGTAGATTGCAACAGTGTATTTTTAGCTGACCTAGTTCCCGACCTTGATTCACAACTTGTAAACAACCTTTTTTATTATTTTTTTTATTATTGAATCTTATAGTAAGATTCTTTCAGTACAACTGAATTCGTCCATAGTGGATGTGAGAGCTGGCATATAATCTCTTTTGCGCTGCTTGGACTAGGTGATTGTGACCCTATCACGTGGTCCATTCTACGTCGTAGTTAGAGTTAAAGTGAGGTTTCATAGTGTTTTATATTGAGTCATAAATCATACCTTCGGGCTCAAAGGTATTTATTTTGTTGTCACCAGTTTGAATTGAGTTTTTATTTAAAATAATTTATTTTCCCTGGAGGCTTTACTTGTGCTCATTCAAAATTCTTGGACAAAGACATTTACCGAAAATTATTTGGAATTCTAAAGCCGGAATTATATTCTTGGTGGATTCAACAAGGAACTGTTGACACATCAACACAAAAAGGTTATAGAGGACATCGTCGCCGTACATCTTGGAACTTCATTGGAATTCAAACTTTGATTCATTTAGAATTTTTAGTGACAGGACTTATATTTTTAAATTCTAGGATCAATTTTTGGATTAGATTCACAAACCGTAAGTCCTTTTTCGTATTTTTACCTTGTTTTCTAGGAAAATAAATTATTCTGTTAAAATTTACAAAGTTTGTTGGTTTCTCTCTTTTCTTTGTTACTTTATACGAGCCTTGTCACGTAACACCAGGACGAGATAGTCTGAGTTGATATATCCTCCTGTCCTGTCTTGAGATGTAAAAAGAGGCATGATATCTCTCGATGCAATGGCTGTTTTATTAACGTACCACTTTGAAGCCCGAACTAGGTCTTATAGGTGGCCTTCAGCTGAATCAGATGTGTCCAGACGAGATGGGGGTTTCATGATGAAAGTCTGGTTACACGTGCAAGGAAGTCAGTTCTTGGCCATGAAAGAGGATGCCAGCAGGAGTAAGACTGACCCGTCTTGTCAGAACTGCATGTAATTTGGGTCTGCTGATAGGGCATGTATTTTGCTAGCTTATCCTGCAATCGCTAATGCCATGAGGAAGCTGGTCTTGCATGAAAGGTGCACCAGAGATGCTCCTGAAATTGGTTCAAAGGGTTTTTTGTTCAGCCAGGTTAATATCCTAGATAGGTTCCACTTGGGCATAGGGTTAATGTTTCAGCCATGTATACTCAAAGTCGGCAAGTAGGTCAGGTAAGTCCCTGTTTTGTCAGATATCCCCTCTTCCATGATGATGAAAGGTGTCACTGATCGTCAAGTGGTAAAATTTTATTAAACTCTGTGATAACTTTCTCTTTCTGAAGAGTCAGAGGAGGAAATTAGCTATCTTTGGTATAGAAACCTGGAGAGGCATGATATGTTCGTTTGTGCACCACTGAGGGAAAATGTGCCATTTGCCATCATATGCTTCAGAGTGGAGGACCTTCATGCCTGAGCAATTCTCTTCATGACTGGTTGCAAGAATTGTTTAATTGTGGCGGCATGTTTAATACGATTCAGACATGCAGGTTCAGTAGCTCTGGGCAGGGATGAAACAACTGCAATCGTGGTTGTTTGAATAGATAAGGGAAAATCCAAATTTTCTAAGGAGTTTTTGATGCAAGATTGATGAGGTCATTGATCCATGACATCTCCCATCTGAGTGGTGCAATGAGGATGAGGCAACAGGTTGATTCTCTTGCTTTCTGTATCACATTTGGAATCAGATGTGTTGGAGGGTAGAAGTATGTGTCAGGTTGTTCAAATCTAGCAATACAGCATCGACTGACCAAGCTTTGGGGTTGGAGATTGGAGATACAAAGGTTGGGAGTTTGGTATTCCACCTTGCTGCAAACAGATCCACCAACGGTCAGTCCCATCAGGTTCATATCTGTGTGAAAACTGACAGATGGAGAGACCATTCAGTCTGTATTAGTTGATTGTTCCAAGACAAAAAGAATTGGCCAGTATGTTTAGGCATCCCAGGATATGATGAACACGTAGGTGGATTTGTTGTTGACAGCACCACCTTAGAAAGTCCAAACACCATGATGCACAGGTCTGGGGACTTGGTTCCTCCTTATTGTTTGAGAAAAGTCACTACTGTAGAGTTGTCAGACAGAATGCCATTTAAACATTCCTGCCACCAGTGAAAAGCTTTCACAATGGAATTCATCTCCAGAAGATTGATATGCAGATGGCATTCTTGCGGAGACCATGCACCGCTGACTTTCCAAAAGGATGGTAGTAGGTGGGCTCCCCAGCCTTCCGTACTTGCCTTAGTACAGACTGTAATCTCTGGCGGTTGTACTTGAAGATGAATATCCGCTGTGAGTCAAGGTGCATGCCCCAATTCTTCCGCAGATGGTGACTCAAATAAGTGCAGGTGGAGTGAGGTTGGCCCAGTGGGCAAACTTTTGGCCTATATTGGGACTGTGGTGTTTCCATTGAAAACTAAGGGTATGAATGAATAGATTGAGGGCACTTAGGTCGATGACTGGAGGCAGAGTGCCATAGCCTTTGGGACCAAGAAAAGTCTGGGATAAAACCCTGCAGAAACATTGGAATGAATGATAGGACCCGCTTGGTGCTTTATCCACTTTTGCTTGTGAGAACTGTTGGAATTACTGAGTGGAGCTTCGATAGGATGATTTTCAGAGGTTCGTGTTCTATGTGTTCCTTTTGTTATTTCCCATACTATCCTTGTACTGATGCTGTGGTTGTTGGGGGTGGGAAATTGGTCTCCTTGGTGGCTTGTTTGCAGACTTCTTCAATCTGTCCAATAAAAGGATGGTTAGGATACTCTTAGCTTGGCCTAATGGTGGTCCTTCAGAAAGTGTAGGCAGAGAACACCGAGCTGTGTTCAACCAATTGTAAATTGTAGCTGTGGATACACCATTGGTCAAAATGTGTTAAGCAGCTCTGTTTAGTACTCGGGCCATTCTTGAGACCGATTCCTACGCATGCCCTGACGTATTCATTGTGGGAGGAGAGATGCTATGTTTCGCATGTTGGAAGATAGCCATAGAGACAAAGTCCAAGATTGAAGCCACTTGCTACACTCATATAACACCCTGAATTAGAAACTGTGACTTTTGAGACAGTCACTGAGTAAAGAGTCTCTTGTCATGGCAGAGAGTAGAGAAATTGTGAAGTGACATCTGCATGAGGAACTAATCTTGGCATCGTGCTGAATGAGCATCTTGAGGTAGTATGTGGGTTAGACTGGTCCCTGCACAAGTCTGCAAAAGTCAGGTTCTACATACTAGAAGCCATTCTGTTAGTGACTGAGCCTGTAATATTGATGTTCTTGCCCTTCCTGATACCTAGCATATGGCCTAGGCTGGTCACAATTGAAACAGGTCATCTGTGTGGGGATGATATTGTTAGGATCATCAGTTGGGACTGGTTATGAGATGTTTCATCCATGTAACCTGTCCGTATGTCTGCTGGGTGGGAGGGAATTTGACTTTTTGTTAGCTCTGTCCCTCACTGTTCTGCAATAGGAATTGAGCTGAACCCTGAGGAGGCAAGGTAGTGGGAGTTGCCAATATCTCTGAGTCCTGTAGTGGAGACTTGGGTGCCAGAGCTGTTTCAGAGCATGTCAATGTTCAGCACTTAATAGCTGAAGGGTAAGAGTTGATTCATCTCCCTTGTCTGCCAGAAATTCTCACACTGAGGAAAGGTCAGCATGCAGACTGATGACATCTTCGTCATGAGCTGTGCATTTTGTTCTTTCTCATAGTTCTAATCTGTAACATAAATAGAGCAAAACATATTAAAACTGTACCCCTGAAATGTTGGTGCAGAGCTAACTCTTAAATCTTAAAATGCTGACCCAAAAATTGATAACAGACAGTCTAATAAAGCATTAAAACATACAGGTAAAATATAATGACAATACCACCTGCAAGGAGGAGAAGTATAAACTGGGGGCCTGCACATGCTATGTTTGAATACAGTGTGGGCGCAGAGCTATACCAAATGATAGTTACCTGGGAAAAAAAGTGATAGCAGACAATCTCAATTACAATGCTACCTGTAGCGAAATTCAAGGACAGCATGTACAGGTAGAGTCTTTGAAGCATGGCGTTCCAAGGCAAAGGATGCCTCTGTAAAGGATACTCACCTTTATGTACCAGAAATGATGGAATTATACATATATATAAGGACTTTTTTTAAGGGCATAAAGACATGCACATGTATAAATTATGTAGCCCAAACCTATCTTGTGAAGTGCGAGTGACTAAGTGCTTTTTAAATATGTTGAAATGTTTATGCAGATAAACATGACTCAAGTGTCACCTATAGAAACATGCATGAGTAGGACGCGACTGAGTACACCATGTTTAGAAAGCTGACCTGTACTAGTCTGACCAGAGTGGAAGCAATACAGAAATGTACACAAGTTTCTATATTACACACAAATAACCTTCACATAAAAGGGAACAAAGGCACTGTTATAGATATCATAGAAAGTAGGTGAGACAATGTCCATTATGAGGCAATTACCTGTAGGGAAAAAGGCCTACAGACGGTATGTACAAATAAAAACAATGATGTTGGCGCCTGGACACTACGAATGCCTTGGAATAGAAACTCAGTGATATGTACCCATTCATAAAGGAATTAAACATAGATTAGGAAGGTTGGTTTTTTTAATAAGCACTAGAATTTTGCATGTACATTTTGCATAATTATAGCCCAAACTGAATGTGAAGTTGCTTAGGCTCCCTGAGCAAGTACCTAAATGTGTGACGATGACAAAATGTTAGCAAATTGTAAAGGCAGATGATGAGAGCATGCCTCTTTGCATGATCAGAAGTAGTAACTGAGAGGTTCTTTGACTTTGCTGCCAATTCTTATACCTAACGGGAGATCACTCTGCCCGACTGCCACATAGGTCAGCAGACAACTTTTAACTCCCTTAAGGTAAAGTAGTATCTGGGAGGGCTAGATTTGTGAGGCAGTAGTAGTTCTCCTATGGTATTATGATTGGGTAATGTATTTAAAGAAGAAATAGGTAGATGGAAAATAAGTCATTACATGAAAATATAAACGTTTATCACTGAATAAACACATTTAATCTTACATCCAAATGGACTGGTCAGAAATGGCCTTCTGAGTAGGCTAGAATGAATACTGCATGATAGAACCGACGTGGTCATGAGCTGTTTGTAAAGGAATACATGTAGGTTTCATTGACCATCTTCTGTGACATACGTGCAGTGCAAATAAGAGATATAGGATGATGATCACAGCACAACAGCTCTCCTCTCCTTTGCAGAGGTGAGGTAAAAATGAAAAACTGTTTTACAGATGCTTCCTGTGCAAGCCCCAAGTTGCTAGGAAAGCCACCCCAGACAATTTCCGTAGCACGTGTCAAAGAACACTTTGATCAAGTTGGATCAAAATTAACTCCGCTGTTCTGGAGAAGGATCTGAACATAGCTCTTTCACTTGATTGCTATTAAAGACACATCGCTGCTTGAGAAGCCACACTAGGCAGTTTTAGCAGAACGATGATGATAGGACCAAACCTGCAGGTTGTATTCAGGTTTACAAATTTTAGTATAAAACAGATAAATCACATAGTAGGCAACTGTTTATTTACACAATCAAATGAAAGGGATGATTTACTATTAAAATGCTCAGAATACCGATGTTATCTATATAGACAGACACAATCAAACCTGTCTACAGCTTCCACCAATGAGGCCAAAGTGGCCTTTGTAGACAGGTGACCTATGAAGACAGGTTCAGATATCAAAACTTGGTTCATGACAAATGCATGCACCAGACAGCATTATCGTTATTACTAGCAGTAGTATCATTCTTATTATTTTGCATGTATTATTATTAGCAGTAGTAGTACACTACGAAGATACATGTATTTAGTTTAGTTATTTAGCAAAAGCAAAGGTAACAAAATAATAAAATATAAAGCTCTTCAGAAATTATTAATTGAGAGATTACATGTGATTGTGAAACACAGGACTTTGAGTGTGTGTGTGTGTGTCTTTTTGATAGGTCAACAGGTATGTATGTATGTATTAGCATTTAACAGCATATCAGCACAATAATGGCTATATGGTGCAATAAAAAGTAGAGTTCTAAGCATATGAAAATGAAGAAAGGCACAACACACTTTAGGAACCACAAAACCCCGGAATAAATGTAAACAAGATGTACTGTAAGATAAAAGGTAAGATGCAAAATATTTGTCAAATGTATATAAAATAAATTATACAGGTATGAATATAAAATCATTAAAATAGCTGGATCAGACAGAGTTAAATCTGGGGAGTTTAAAATATACAGGTATTTGCCCAAATGAGCAATATGATTATCAGAAATTTTTATATCCCTGATACTGTTGCAATCAGCACACTAGTGTCCCAAACATCCTGACCCATGTGTAAACACTTTGACATGCTTTTTCACCAGGAAAAATAGAAAAATACAGCCACTAATTTTCTTTAGTGCATGTCCATCCACATCAATGCTGGTGTTGGAAATGTTCAGAAGCACTAAAAGCAATAAAAACTATACAATTGTAATTAATATCCATTTCAAAACAACATATCTGACACCCAAAACATTCAAGATTTGTGGTAGTCAGCCAAGTTGCAATGTAAAGTCTTTGATAGCTGCTAGTGTAGCTTATTTTCAAGGTTGAAGGCTTGTCTATCTCAATGAAAATCTTATTTATTTCAAAGATGAATTATTGATTAAAGGGAGTAAATTTATGTCAATAGGCAAATTGTCATTTAATAACTTGAAAAGTAGTTAAGAAAAAATGGGAATTATTATAATAAATTCTGGAAGATAGTGTGTGAACACTAAAGTTAAATGAGAGAACAATCCAGAATAGAAATTTCCATAGTGCAGCTCTTTTCTGGTGAACCTAATATTCAAACACATTAATGTTTTCTAGAGTTACTTGAACACTTGGCAAAATATTTATTACAATATTGTAATTGTGCAAGGAAAAGTGACCACACAGGTAATGCAAACAAGATTCTCTAATTTTTTTTGTTTTCAGCACAACTTAAACATTGTCCTATTACCATGTTTCTTGCCCTATTACTATGTTGTGTGTCCTGCAAATTGTGAGGATTGGGGACACAGTGTCCCCTGCCCTGGTGATCCTAGGTGCAACATTTGCACACAGCCAAATAAAGTAATTAAAGTGCATCACAAAATGTGTTCACTGATAGCAAACATGAGATTACATGAAAATCACATTCATAAAAAATACACACTTGTAGATACCAATAGGAAAATAGATAGTAGGATACATTAATGTATATATCTGCAGTTCTGAACTAACATTACATACCTGTTTCTTCATCCAGTGGAAGGAACTGCCCATTCTTCCATACCATCTGAATCTGGTCACCCGACGAATCCTTGAAAATCATGTCCTCCTGAAGATCCCCACCCCCAGCCACCTTCACTGTTTGTGAGCTTGCAATCTGTGCAATATTGTAACCCTTCTGGCTTGTAGCTGCTGATGCAGGCATACCTATAGAAGAACAAAAGGACTGATGTAAAATATTTGGTGGGGGAGTCCTACTCAGTGAGGTAGCTGTGGTAGAGGAACCCTCTGAACCAATCGCCTTGAATCCCTGAGGAATCCCTGAAGTTATTTGCCCTCCCATTTGCTGCTGTGGGGCACCTGTCTGTGTAATTGTTACAACTTTAGGTATCTGAACTTTTCCTGCTCAGGATGTAGTCCCTCTTCCTCTGCCATGACCCCTTCCTTTTCCTCCACCTCTCCCTGGTGAGAAAGATGATGTAGAATACTGAGAGTTGTTTAAAAAAGTTGTTGAATTATGTCCTTGCCCCCCTGTGGTAACTATTACAATGTTAACCATATGAAATTTTCCATATCGACTGGATATGGAATCCATACGTACTTTTACAGAAATAACCATATGGACATTTTTATTCTATAGCTGAACCACTCTTATGGATTTCAGTGCATCCATATGGAAATGTTATCGATTCCTTACGTACTTCTTATGGAAAACCCCATGGAATATGCAAATTAGTCCATGAGATCAGTGGATTGTCCATATGGAATAAAATTAAAATTCCATACGGAATTTGGCAATAATCCATATGGAATTTGTGAATAATCCATATGGAATTTGGCTATAGTCCATATGGAATTTGTGAATAGTCCATATGGAATTTGGAAATATACCATATGGAATTTGTAAATGGTCCATACGGAATTTGTAAATAGTTCATATGGAATTTGGTAATAGTCCATCCCACATGAAATTTTTCAGGTGCACTTAAGGCAGATTTCAGACGGGTTTTTTAAGCACTTTCTGCCTAAACCATAATTGCTCATATTAAGGGAGCTAAGACGAATTTCAAGCAGAATTCAGGCAGATTCAGGGCGGAATTTTAGGTGAAATTTGCAAATTAGTTGTTGTAATATTCCACTTGAATAAAAAGAATTCATCTAAGATTTCCACCTGAAATAAACATCCACCTGAAATCCTGTACAAAATTTTCCAAGCTGACTTTAGGCAGATTTCAGACGGGTTTCTTAAGCGTTTTCTACCTAACCATAAACTTAAAGCTTAGGTGAATTTCAAGCAGACTTTAGGTGGATTTCTGGCAGAATTTTAGGTGAAGTATGCAGATTAGTTGTCCTAAGATTCCACTTAAACAAAAAATCTATCTAAGATTTCTGCCTGAAAAAAATTCTACCTGAAAAAAAAACCCGCCTGAAATTTCCCCCCAAAATAAAAATCCTCCTAAAGTTTCCATCTAAAAAAAGGCTGCCCAAAATGTCTACATAAATATCATCTAATAAAAAGTCTGTTTCAGATTTCTATTAAACTGCCTAATGATTCTTAGACATTATTGGGAATCAATGATAAATATTCACAATCATTTTTAAAATGGATCATAAATTTTATTTTGACAGACATTACAATTTGTACAGGTGCCTGATTCAGAGTCTGTCTTGGCTTGATAGGAATGTTTGCCACATTCTGCACATTTTGAATATGTGTTGTTGGATTGTGTCCAAATGCAATTATTTTTTGCCCACTTTTCACAACTTCTGGCTTATTCACTGCCACTTGCTGGCCACTTTGCAAACCCTGAGTAACAACCTGTGAAGCCTGACAATTGTTACTGATGATTATATAACAGTTGTTACTTGAGGTAGGCTGTGGAATCAGCTGTTGAGGCTGCTGTTGTGGTGGCTGGTTTAGTTGCTGTTTAGGCTGTTGTTGCTGCACCTTCTGAGTCTGTGAAGTGACCGATTGCTGAATTATAGATGTTATGGGTCCATGGCTGGTCTCCATTGTATAAACAAACTTTTGTTTGTCCTCTGTTGGGCTGAATACATGCCTTCTGAAAGTAAAATGGTAAAATGTGTCCATCAACTCAGTTAAATAGTTATTACTTTTCAAAGTGTGATCATGCTCTTATGTTTAAATGGAATTAAATGTTAACTTAATAGGGATTCAGAATAAAATAGGAGTATTACTTTTTATATGGAGCTGCCCCATGAATACAAGAAAATTCTTACACTTTAACTCATAATAAAAATTATATCATATGATTGGAAAAAACTGAATTGATGACAGTAACACAAAAATTTTTGCATTTAGCCTCGGTGTCATGGATTTTATTGCGAATTTTGAGGGCCAGTGTACATAATCAAACCCAGACATAAGTAAAATACACAAACACCAAGCAGCACAATTTGAATTCCAAATACTAAATTATGGGAGAAAATGATATTCTGAGCTCCATGATGCCTTCAACCAGTTGCAAAATGTTTGTGTCATAAAAGTCTGATAAACTTGGGCCAGAGTCTGTTCAAGAAATCAACAATATAGGTTAAAATTGTGCAAAACATTTGCAAGCATTACTTTCATTATCTCCCTCATTTCAGTGGACGCAATTCTAGATAACATAATTAGTATGCAAACTGACCAAGTTCTGAGGAAATACAAAGCCTAGGACCAAGTTTTAAGAAAATACAAAGCCTAGGACCAGATGTATAGTGAGGGATATTAATCTGTGTATAAGAAATATACTCCTGTAAAAAAGAAATTTACAGGACACTGTGACCCACATTCTCATGGGGCCCAGTGTTCCAGTTAGTAATATTTATTGACAGATTTCTATCCATTATGAACCATACCCCATCTTCAAGGGGTCAACACAGACTTGAATTTTATGGAGAAGTGATTTCTTCCCTGGGACAGCCCAGGAAGAAGTGAGAAATGAACATATAAGTTTTGTAAAACTTAAGAAATAATTTAATTATCAAAGTTATAAAATGAAAACGTAAGAGGAAATTGCAATATTATTAAGTGAATCCAAAATAGTCTAGTCACCTAACCCTTCCAACGAAAGGTGAGGCAAAAAAGTAAGGTAATTAAATATACTAAATAATAGACAAACTTTATAGCAACTTTATCATTTGATAAGATGTCCACTCTATCATCAATACTGCATTCTTTTGGCTATACAATAGTTTTCAGTTCAATTGTAAACATTTAACCATTTCTTGCAGTCCAACAAATTATGCTCGATAATAAATTTGCAAAAAAGAGTTTCTGCATTCATAATGGCAACATCTAAGTCCATGATTCCTTTTTGGGCTCAAGGAATGATGAAAATTTCTTTGGTAAACTTTGCAAGGCAGCTAAATCCTTGTGTTTCTCCATGGAAAATTTTGTTTTAAAATTGTCATTCCCTGTGTGTGCAACAATGAAATGCTGATTACAGGTATCATACAAGGCAAAGGTTTCTCCTTTTGCCGGTCTCAGGATCACTGGGAAAAGTTGTATGTATTCTCATTTGAACTTCTGTGACCATTGTTTCTGTTTAATCATTTTGGTGGCTCATCATCAGAGTCGGTTTCATGAATACATTTTTCTTTCTTTATTGCCTTATTTGGTTACACTAATATCAGATCCAAACAAAAACGATTTATTCTGGAACCAAATTTATGATTTTTACTGATAGTCATAAGGGAAAGAGGAAAAATTATAATGGTGTAAGTTACTCCTGAAAACTGTAACACTCACACCAAATTTGTAAGGGTACGCAACTCTGAATTATCCTAAAAATGTTCTACTCAAGTTAAAAGAATCAAATGCTCCGAATAAATTTCAGATCCTCGAATGTAGGTATCACAATGGCATTGTCCAGAATTCCTTTGAACACGTCAAAATAGTCCCAGAATAATGTTCTATTCCACTGAGCACTTTGTAATTTCAATGAATAATCCTAACAAATGTCTCCTCTCAAGTTCTCTAAACACAACATCAAACAAGTCTACAGATCAATTTCATCAAATGAAATAAGAATCTGAAATAGGAATTAAGTCAAAATAGAAATGAATCTGATTGCTCAGTTTCTCCTAATATATAACTTCAAGTCTATTAAAACTACGTGCTGCAATATACCCCATGTGACAGATCTTACTACTCAATCTAAAAAAGATATTGTCTTCTTCACTACACATACATCCCATACAAGCGACACTCAGTTTGAAAACATGTACACTATGCGGCACACAGGTCAATGGCGAAATATGATTGGCTCAAAAGGTTATACTTAAATAACATCCATGCACCGTCACCGTTTCACGATGTAAATATTTGTACCCTGGCAAAAATAGGTATTAACATGATCTCATTGTGTTATAAATCATTTGTATGTGTTAAATTAATGAGAGTATACATTAAAATATGATTGCACTACATCAAATTAAAATTTCCAGAAATACATTAGATAATAACTGAAAATATTTCTCTGATGCATGGATGTTATTTAAGTATGGTATATGTAGCTCTTTTCACTGGTTGTCACCTGAGCATAATACTGTCCCGGCCGACAAAATTCGCGAAATTCGCACGTTTCGGAGCCCATAACTTCAGTTTGGTGCAATGCAGAATAGTCAGTGATGGCTTGATGGATAGAAAAATATCTCGAGAGTAAAACAAGCCATAGAATATGGTCGTATGCCTTTAAAGACAGAAATAGCATAAGGAAATCGAGGGTCATGGGTGGAACGAAGTATTTGGAAGTTACGTACCTTTTCTCTTATATAGTATGATAGAGAGGGTCCAATCTCAGAACGGGTCATGGGGGTAATCTGAAGTATTTTTGTCACTCTGTGTGATTTTTTTTCTTCAGATTATTGTTTTTTTCTTAACATCAAGCTCGCATTGAGCACCTGTGATGTAAATATGCTCACTAGCCTAATTGCAAGCATTGAATCAAGCCCTACAGCTGTTCATTGTTGTCATACTGGGATAATATTTTAATGAATTAGGTATTTACAATTTCCAGGCAAAATAAAAATGTAATTACTGGTGTACTAATATAAAAACTCTAATGCAATAACGCATAAACAGACAATAATTGAGTCAAAAGTGAGAGGTAGTGTTACAGCAATCCACGAATGCTCAATTCTTGCCATCGTCCGATCAAATTATACACGAATCTGAATTTAGGCAAAAACAATATGAAAACAGAAAATTAAATACATTTCATAACTTTTCAAACAAATTTATACCATTTCTATGTAATAATCGTACATGCCAACCCAGAGAGAGTTATACGGATAATTTTGCTAATGTAAGTTTGCCTTAATAAATGCATTTAGAACTTACCACATGCATCTTGTGATGTTGTTTCGGACTTTTGGGTTGGCTTATATGTGGATCATGCACTTTTTAGTGTTTATACCTATTCATTTTGGGGGGTCGGCTTATATGTGAACAGGTTTATATGCGAGTCTATATGGTATTTGAAAAACCATCCAGTTCCTGCGGAAATTAAAGGACAAACAAGAGACACCATGACAGAAAAGCTAATGGGATCCAACAAAAAGGACTCAATTTTACACTAGATATAAATAAAATTCAATGATTGAAAGAAAAAAAAAAGACAAGGATAAAATAAAAGCTTTCTGGGTACAAAAATACTAAAATCCACCATCATGCAGAATTTATTACCTTTCTTTTCCTGTGGTTTGTGCCATAAGGAGACCTGTAACACTCCCTTGCTGAGATTTCTGACCTTCACCTTCACCATATCCACTTGCTGGTCCACTATTACTATGGATGCTAGAAACTGGCAATAATGTGCCTCAAAAAAACAATAATGATCTGAAATGTTAGATAGCTCATTATACAGTAGAACCTGTCTTGAAAGACCACCTCTTTTGCCAACAAATTATGGTCTCTCAAGATAGGTGGTCTCTCATAGCAGGTAACAATGCTATATAATCGCTGAATTTGTTCATTGAGAGTGGTCTCTCAAGACAGGTGGTCTCACATAGCAGTGGTCTTTCAAGACAGGTTTTACTGTTCTGTGAAATCTGGAAACTAAGCACATACATCAAAATATATGTGGAAAACAAGTCCATATGTGAAAATATTTGTACATAGACAATAAGTCTATACTTGAAAATATGTGTACATGGAAAATAAGACTACACATGAAAATATTTGTACATGGAAAATAAGACTATACATGAAAATATTTGTACATGGAAAATAAGACTATACATGAAAATATTTGTACATGGAAAATAAGACTATACATGAAAATATTTGTACATGGAAAATAAATCTATACTTAAAAATATGTGTACATGGAAAATAAATCTTCAAATGAAAATATGTGTACATGAAAAATAAGTGCATACAGTATTTTCTGCATGTCTTTGGACAGTTGTTGTTGTAGTTGTTGTAGGGTTTAACAGCATTTTGTCAGCACAGATAGACTATACACGGTGACCAGTATAAATGGTGGAGGAAGAACCTGGGAAAATCCTGGAAAGAACCACCAACCCACAAGAAGCTACTGGCAAGCATTCCCATGTACCCACATTAGCCAAGCCCGAGACTTGAACCCATGCAGACAGAGGTGAGATAGCTGTGATCCATAATGGTGAGTGCTTTAGACCACTCAGCCACTCGGGACCCCCATTTTGGAACTCATTCAGACTATTCTGTACTTTTGGACTTGTGATAGGAAATTTAGGATTATTTGAGATTTAATTTGCAATACTTCTTTGGAATTTTCACTCTGTACTGAAGAGAAATAAATTGTTTATTGATTGTTGGTTTCACTTCTTTCTGTTACATATTTTGTGACCTAAAGTCAAATCAAATGTCAGACAAAACTTTATGATTTAATAGAATTTTTATTTAATAACAACTCTGGAAGAGGTAACAGGCCCCATGCACCTGCAGCTGTCTGTATTACCTGGCCCTCCTCAAAACAGAAATGCCATGGGCCAGTGAGTCAGCAGCTGAATCAACCTGCAGGCTAGTAAAATTTCAAATAAGTCATCAAATTTCTGTATTTTAAAATGAATTCCATGCATCATATGTCCAGGTTCACTGGACAATGCTGAAATTGTGCCCCCTACTGCCCAAGAAAACAAATGGATCAATTCAACAACAGTAACAAAAACAGTACCATGACAGTATATTTTCTGTCCATCCAATATTTAATAGTCCAGTATGCAGGCACTAGTTGGCTATGAATGACTGGTAATTATTAATCAGTTGGTCTCAATGAATTTAAAGGTTTATGATTTGGAACTTAATTTTCCTTATCTGCACATATGCTACATACATGTGAAATGTAGTTCCCCTGCATTGGTTTTCCTGCTAAGGTTTCTTTTGTAACATGTTTTTTGTTGGGGGGGGGGGTAATAATGTTTATTAATATTTCTCTTTTGTGACTTCTATAAGAACGCTTTGATCAAAGCAAGCCATACCTGTCAACTTCTACAGGTTACCCTTACTTTGTAAGGGTTTTTTTTTACATTTTCGTCAGTGTACAACCATTTCCTATGGTTTTTCTTATAAAAATTTATGTTTTTTTTAAATAAAATTTTGTTAAAAAAATTTTAAACATCGGAGTTTGGACATGATCCAGAATCTTTATTTAGGTGGTGCTCTACAGTTTCATATTTTGCATAGGCTTAAAATTTTAAAGAAAAAGTATTTCCCCGGGTTTCCTCACTAGTTATACTGGCTATTTAAAAAAGACCTTGTATATCTTAGGTATTGTTCAAAGAACCTTTAATTCCCCTTATTTTGGTGTATGATTGATGGGTGTAATATGGGTTATAGAGTATACAGATTGGCCTTACTCCAGATGTGTACCTTTCAAAATAGTACTAGCTCCACTTGGTTATTTTCACTTCCTGAACTTCTGAGGTAAATTGTAATAAAAAAGAGCCTATAATTTTTTTTACATTTTATATAGTTGGTAATTCATTCATTGCACTTTCAGAAGCTGGTATTGTCTAGTCTGGCAAAATTCATTTTCCCTATTTTAATAGCTGCAAAGGATAGTGTACTTCAGACAAATTCAGGCTGAATTTTGGAGCACAAGGGAGCACTCATTTTAGTTAGCAGTGTGCTAAGATCATTTACAATTTCCAAAAGTACAATCATTTATATTTCACCACAAGGAAATTCTGTTCTTTTTGAGGTAAATGTTAACTAGATAAGTTCTTAGTTATAATTAGGAGTCTATTACTAAAATTATAATGTAAAATGTAGTAAACAACAGGTAGACCTGGCAATTCATGGGAAATTTCCAAAGTTCTTGACTCTGATTGAGATAAACATGTTTACAAAACCAAAATCAATGATTCAGGTCAGGTAGAAAATGAACTTGGTTTTGGACACAGTTAAGTCCAAAATACAATTATCCATAGCATATAATGAAAATTTAAAAAACAAAAAAACAATGCAAATTAAATATACATAGCAACACTTACTATTACAAGTCTACGCTCTTAAAATAAGTAACAAACAAGAGCGAAATGCAACAAGCCTTTTAAAATTTAACAAATGATTTATTTCTTGGTGTTTTTGCTCAACAAATTTGTCAGTGGTTCAGCAATGATGGAAAAATTGGAACAAAATTTCCTGTTGTATCCAGTCATACCCAAAAATAGCATCAGTTGCTTTTTACTGATTGGCACAGGAAATTCAGAGATGGCCTTGACCTTAGAATCTATAGGTTTAACTTTTCCATGTCCCACGATATGTCCTAGAAATGTAACACAAGCATGACAAAATTCACTTTTGGATAAATTGTCAAATCTGCATCAATGAGCATGTCAAAGAATTTCTGAATTGTCTCTAAGTGATCTTTCCAGGTATCACTGTAGATGATGACATCATTGATATAAGCATTGCAATTATCTAGACCAGATGTAATCATGTTCATTAAACATTGAAAAGTACAAGGTGAACCTTTGATCTCATAATGGCATCACTTTATATTGATAAAATCCAGCTGGTTCACAAATGCCAAAATTTCCTTTGCCCTTTCCATCAGATTTGGTGACATACATTGCGTTTCCAATTTTGTCCATGCTGTCATTGATTCTTGGCAATGGATATGAATCTGTTTTGGTCACATTGTTCATCTTTCTATAAATCAGTGCACATGCAGATAGTATTATCTGGTTTCAGAAAAAGTATACAGGGTGAACTCCAGTCACTTATACTTTGTTCCGTGAAATCATTCTCCAGCAAATCCTGAATTTCTTTTTTAAACATTCTTGTTTGAAAGGGTTCATCCTGTATGGATGTTGTTTCACAGGTGTGGAATCTAGAATTTCAACATCATGGTAGATTTTATTTGTTTGTGTAGGACATCTGGAAACAAGTGCTCATATTCAAGTAACAGCTGTTTTTGTTCATTCTTTTCTCTTTGCTGCAGATGTGAAAGTTTCTGGTCCAGATTATTATTAATTTCTGAATTCCAGAAATTGCTTACTCCAAAGGAACTACAGTTCAATTGCATTCCATCGCTTAAATCCTTACTGTGTGGGATATGTACATCTAAACTGATTGCATGATTAAACTGGTTATCTCTATCAATATACTCCTTTAACATATTTATATGTCAAAGTTTGTTTGGGTTTTTTTCACCTCACACGGGTACTGATGATATAATTTACGTCAATTACTTTCTTTTCAACTGTGTAAGGACCACAATACTTAGCCTGAAGAGGATTTTGTGGTACATGTATGGGAAAGAGAGTCAGAACTCTATCACCAGGCTGAAAACTCCTTTCCTTTCTATTTTTATCATACCTTAATTTCATTTTTGACTGAGTAGAGTGCAGATTAGCTCTTGCAACCTCACAAGCCTTTGACAACTTGTACTTAAATTTAGCATAATCGAGAAGATGAATTTATATATCTTCATTTGAAAGAAGTTTCTCTTTTAACAAATTCAATGGTCCAGGCACCATGTGTCCAAAAACTAGTTCAAAGGGACTGAATAATAATCTTGAACCGATTCCCTAACAGCAAACAACAGTAAATGAACACCTTCATCCCAGTCTTATCCAGTATCAAAACAGTATGACAGAATAATATTTTTCAAAGTTTCATGAAATCTTTCTAAAGCCCCTTGGATCTCAAGGGTGATAGGCAGAAGACTTGAACTGATTGATGTCTATAATTCATGCATCACTTGCTGGAAAATTCCTTGATCAGATTGGACAGATTTTGGAGGGCCAAACTGAGTAAAAAATGTTATCAAAGCTTTTACTATTGTTTTAGTTTTAACATTCCTCAAAGGAATTGCCTCTGGGAATCTTGTAGACACACACATTATGGTCAACAAATATTGGTAGCCTGACTTAGTCTTAGGTAAGGGACAAACACAGTCTACCATTATTCTCCTAATTGGTTCATCAAATACAGGAACAGACTGCAGATGAGCCTTAGGTATCTTCTGATTGGGTTTTCCTACCATTTGATAAGTATGACAAGATCTACAGTATTTATAAACATCACTTTTAATATCTGGCCAATAAAAGTGGTTCAAGATCTTATGATAAGTCTTGTTAATCCCTAAATGACCAGCAAAATTAGTTTTTTCTCTCTGCATCTGTACAACATCTCTTTTTCTTTTTGCATTTGCATTTGCCTATCTTCTCTTTCTCTCTGTCTTTCCCTTTCTGCACTTGCAATTCTCTTTCTTTTTTCTATAACTGCATTTGTCTCTCTCTCCTATTTCTTCAATTGCATTTGTTTCTTCTCATTCTCTTTCTGAAGCTCAAGCTTTCATAACTCTAATTCCATCTTGTATTTTAATTTCAATTCCTCTACTTTTATATTAGAGTCTGATACAGACTTACTAATCAAACCCAAAGCATTTTTATCCAAAAGATTCTATTCCACCAAATATTGGACCAAAATATTTTTTATTTCTTGCTTTATTAAAGAAGCCTTTGCCTCAGAAAGATCACATTTTCCGGCAAGTTGAATCAATTCATCCTTTTTCAAGGAGTCTAACTGTTCCTGGGTAGGATTTGAAATGAAGGCTTCCACTACAGATGACATTGCAAAAGCTTGTTGGTTTAGCTAAAGATTTCTAAAATATGAAATAATATCTGGGACTTAGAAAATTCCAAAACAAGGTGAATTTAAATTTCAAAAACAAAGTTTTCTGAAATATTTTAGAGAAATTCGAATCCCAAGGATGAGCCTCCAATTTTCTGTTATAAGTCTATGCTCTTACAATAACTAACAGAAAAGAGTGAAAAGCAACAAGCTTTGTAAAATTCAACAAATAATTTATTTCTCTAGAATACAAAGTAAAAATGAAAAATAAGAACTTATGGTACTGCAAATTAAATCCCAAAATAATCCTAGAATTACAGACACAAGTCCTAAAAAGTTAATGTTATGAATAAACTTTAGTGGGAATCCAAATTAAGTCCAATGCTGAAGGTGTTGATGTGCCTGTGGCAGCCTGTATCATGTTATTGCACAAACAGTCTTTTGTTGAAACACAGTAATAAAATTCTAGGTTTGATTTCACTATAATCTGCAGTGAATGCCTCTGTCCAAGAATATTATTTTTTTATGAGCACTCTGTATTTCCAGAGAAAATAATTACTGTATTAAATAATTTGAAGAAATAAATTCAAGCCCAACTGAACTTCTGAACACAACAATAATACAAAGCTGATTCTGCTTGATATTAAAGCATGAATGAATAATCTTTTCAGTAACAAGATTATATGGCCTTCCACTGGAAATCAGGTCACAATTAATATTTTCTATAAAAAAAAACATTACCTAATGGAAAATAACCTTCTAGGAAGTTTGTAATGTTTACAAATAAAATGTTAGTTATTATTAGAAAGTCTGTAACAAAGATTATAATATATAACCTGGACAATGTCAGGTACAGAATCGTAAATTGTAAGGAATTCCAATAACCTAGACCCAGACACAAACAGACATATTTACTTCTATTAATAATAATCCTTATATTAAACCCATACACACAGAGAATATTTTAGCTATATATTAGTTTTTTACAGAATAAATTTTTTTTTAAAAATCAATATCTGGTCAAGTGGAAAATAAACTTGATTTTGGGCAAGGTTATGTCCAACATACAATGTTATATTACAATAGCATGTAATGAAATAAAATTTTTAAAAATAACAAACAAACAATGCAAATTAAATCAGTATGTGGGTGACATAATTATGATGGGTTTATATTAAAATCGTCTTCTTAGATCAACACAAATAAGATTATGTGTTTTAGAAAAAAATTGCCCAAGGAGCACAATTTTAAAATTTAAAAAACAGGTATCCAGTTTTATTAAAATTTAATAAAAAGTGTATTTACCGACCTTGAAATTTAGGACTTCAAAACCATAAATTATGTGTCAAAACTGGTTGATAGAATAAAATTTGATATGTAGAAAGAAAATGTACCAAATGCCAGAATACCATTCTGAATGACGTATTCCATCACCCCAATAATCAATGCTCTCTCTCTGATTTTTCTGTCCATTTCATTCTTACTGCATCATTTTGGTTTCTCATTTAATAAAACTTTGACTATACCTTAATATGCCTGCATGTATGATCTGAATATGATTCTTTTACCAATAAAGTTTTGTTATGTTCTTTTCTGTAACACATAACTTTCATTTACACAAAATATATCTTTCATTTGCACAAAATGTCTTCTTTTGTATCCTTAATTGGGCAAATAATTATGGGCACAATTAGATGTTCTTTAAATTAACAGACTTAATAAGCGTTTGCAATATAAATTGATGCTTGTTAAAGATCACAACTGGAATATTTGAAATAGTGACAAAAATTTGTGCTTATTTAACATGAGGAAAATAATTATTTCTGTTATCTACTGTGATTTCTTCCAAGTCATAGTGGTATTTTTGTATCTAGCTTAACTATGATACCTTTCATTTAAATAAATAATTTACTTCAAAGTTTTTATTGAATATTTTATACATTGTTTTCACCATGAATAATTTGTGCAATGCATGTCATTCATTGGCTCCATAGTTACATCAAAATAGTTATAAAGTGGGCAGAAAGTAATATACTGTAGTTATAATAGTATTAGTAAGCAGTATTAAGTAATACACTATAATGGGGGACAGGTGTATCACTGCATTTTCAACAGGTTTATCAAAGCTGAGGCACTAGCATGAACGATATTTATCTTATTTCAAAATATGGACTGGTTTAAGATACCTGTTTAAAATGGAACATGGATATTCTAGGTTATAAATATCTAGATAGCTAACTTTGATGACTAACTCCCACACTGTAAGTGACAAAACCCTGATTCTGTGTTTGTGCAAGAACAATAACATCGGGAACTCCAGTACAACAGAAAGAAGTCTTCAATTAAAAAATTGTGGATGCATTACCTTGAAATTAAAGCAGCCATATGAGACTGATGAAAACTGCATCTATGAGATAAAATCTGTGTAAACTGCACAAGTATTCTTTTTCTTAACATGAACACTGTCTCCATCCTAAATTTTTCAGCCAGTTACTGACAGTTCAGATAGGAAGCATTTCACTGTAGCAATCTAAAAAGCTTTAAAGGCAATTTTTTATTCACGACATTCATTACTTTGGGAGAAAAATTATCAAAAATTAAACCAAGTTATATTTCTAGGATATACTTTGCAGTGACACATACTGCACTGAACAATATTACCCTCTCTGTTCTTTCTTTTCTTCCTATTATCCTCATTTTCTTCCTCCATTCTTGCTTCCCCCTTCTCACTAAACTGTTCTTCTTCCTTTCTCCTGTTATCAAAATTTATATTCTCTTCTTCCCCTTTTCTTCCTTCCTCCAGCTCTCTATATTTACTCTTCACTTTCAGTTTTGCTCACTAAATACTAGACTGGTATCTTTTTGAACGTTGACAAGCTATGAACTTTCGTCAACCAGGCTACACTGAAGACGCACCAGTAGCCTGGTTCCCGATTCAGCTTATCTAATGCCCAGAGTGTTTGAATTTATATGCAAGCAATTGAGGCGACCAAAGTAAAGCTGATGCGCTCGATTGTCATATCCATCTTTATGTATGCTTGTGAAACATGGACGCTCACATCAGATCTACAAAGAAGGATTCAAACCTTCGAAATGAGATGCTACCGCAAGATCTTGGGCATCTCATACATTGACAATGTAACCAACGAAGAAGTCCACAACAGGATCCAACGAGCCAATAGATCATATGAAGACCTCATGACCACTGTAAAAAAGCGCAAACTGAAGTTGTACGGTCATGTCTCAAGATCATCTGGACTGGCAAAAACAATCTTGCAAGGCACAGTGCGAGGGTGCAGACGAAGAGGCAGAGAAAAAAGATGTGGGAAGACAACATTAAGGAATGGACAGGCATGGGATTTGGAGATTCACAAAGGGCAGTAGAGAACAGGGAAAGATGGAGAGATTTGGTTGTAAAGTCAACTGTGGTGCCCCAACGACCACTTAGTTTAAGGGATTTGATGATGATGATGAATGGAGGCGACCAGTCTAACATAGCCCGATGATATAAATCAGTCGGGTTCCCTATTTCTTATAATTCCAGAGTTGCAATCCGCTATGGGGCGCTCTACAAATAAAATGAACTTCTGAGAAAGTGGCGGTTGTAAGGTTAAGTTGTTTACATTTGCAACACACACATTGGAGAGAATATTGGCTTACCTCTATGTAACGTTCATGTACTGTGGCTGAAATTTCTTTGTATATTGTACTTGTGGAAACTGTACATGATGGAAGCACACAGCTACTAAAGAGACTGCTCCATTGTGCTAAAAACTCAGCTTGAATTAGTCTAAACTACACCATCTTTGGCAGTTAATAAAATCGGGAAAATGAATTTTGTCAGTTTAGACAATAGCCAGTTTCTGAAATGAATGAATTACCAAATATATAACATGTATTTAAAAAAGTTATCTGCTCTTTTTTATTATTTTTTTTACAATTTACCTCTGAAGTCCATGAAATGAAATAACCAAGCGGAGCTAGCAGTTGTTTTGTTTTTTGTTGTTGTTGTTGTTGTTTTGTATTGTTTTTTAAAGTTGCTCATCTCATGTAAGCCCATATTTTATGCTCAGTAACTCATATTACACGTATAGATCATACAACAAAATAAAGGGAATTAAAAGTTCTTTGAACAGTACCTAAAATATTCGAGGTCATTTTCTTTAAAGTAACTAGTATAACCCGTGAGGAAAACAGGGGTAATTCTTTCTCTTTAAAATTCTAAATACGAATCTGTAGAAAGCCATCTAAAATGCTAAAGTTATTTCAATCAGAGAACCAGACTAACCAGTCTTGCACCAGGTTTTCCACGATGCTCATCAAACGAGTCCAGGGTACCAGACTAATGGTGAATGAATTAGTTCTGCGGCATATTCTCAACAAATTACGAGCTTATTAGAACCAAAAGTCAGACTGATTCCAACGCTATTACGTGTTTAATCAGACAGTGAGAAATATTATTAAGTTTCATCTTAAACTGAAATGTGATATTTACAATTGTTTAAAATATTATACTTCTTTTTATTTTCTTGGTACGCTGAAAATTTCATGAACTTAATTTAAGAAACCAAAACAGCGAATTTTTTTTGAAAGAATGACGTTGTTCTGTATACGCAATAATGTAACATTATTGACTATTTATCTTGCAATGTCAATTTAATAGAAAATATTTTCAAAGCAGCCAATTCACGCTTGTGCAGTATTAAAATAGTTTACTTATTTTATTGAGAAATAATAGAATTACTAATATTGAGAAAAAATTAAAACAGTTTAAGCAGACTATGTTAATTGTTTCGCTGAATTTGCTTGATGTTATGCAAATTACTAACAACGAATAAAAAGTGAGAAAGCAGTGCCCTTAGGGAAGGTCACAGACCAAAATGGACAAAACTAATAAACTAAACGAGGTGTGCCATACAATAGATCATCGTATGAATGTGAATTTTTCGGATGGCAAAACGTTGTCCATCACTTTTTCTCCCAGTTTGTTTAATATTCATGATGGTCACACCAAAATAACCCCAAATTCAAAAGAATTCAACAACAACGATAACTTTTACAAGTATTTTCGTCACCATGTGAAACTAAACGAAGGACTGCATTTGATCTTGGTGTGCTCCAATGTGGTGGAGTATAACGTGGTAGGAAACACAACCGCTCCGTTACTGAGAGTCATTCCTTTCAAAGTAGATTCTGCCATTGCTGATTACGAGGAAGGTGGAAACACGTATCACATTCACCCCTGAATTTGTACATTCTACCTATGTGCCTGTCATTAAGTCGTAGTTTGATAGTGTTAACATTAGTATAAAAGGAGATCTGCAACAAAATATGAAATTCTCGAAAGGAAATGCAACGGTGAAACTATATTTTCGAAAACGTCTGTATCTGTGAATTGTAACCCATGTATCCTGTGTACTAAGGAGTCGCTCGACAACGAAGACATGATTTAGGAGATATGCTCAGGTCTGTTTTCTTACGCTGGCCTCCATGTAAAAACCGACGGTGACTCGAGGATTGCAGGCTTTGAAAGATGCCGCTTTGATGCAAGGAAAACAAATTCTCCAAAATGTCGTCATTGACAAATAAAACCCCAGAGAAGCTTTCGTGAGAGCAGGCAAAAATGTTTTGCTTTAAACTGCAAAAGACCTTTTGGCTAGCCGCGAGACCCCTATCAATGCACTGCAAGCTGCTGGCCACGCCATTCATTACTCTTTCACGTCACAACAAGGACTGAGCAGAACGAGACGTCGACACCACTTCAGAACTAATAAACACGTTGCAAGAAAGACTAAGAAAAGAAGAACAGCCAGAAAATTAGACGTCTTTGATTACTAAGAAAATGATGCAACGAGATTCTTGCGAATGGCACGAGTCAGAACTAGATCTGTTTTGCATGATGACGAAGCGACAATCCAAATAGGCAGAATTTCATCCCATCTCGTCTTTGACTACCTCAGCCCCTAACGGATTTTGAAATCAAAGGACAAACCGAACATTGAATCGATCTGAATATCAGTTACTTCTATTTGAAAGTCAAAGTCGTCTATTCGGACGGCAGTAATTTAGACGTCTATGACAAACTTTGGTCAACAATTTCATGCATTCATTGTTCAGCCAAGTGGATTTGCACTTCAGTAG
Organism: Megalonaias nervosa; assembly: GCA_016617855.1. Lineage (NCBI taxonomy): Eukaryota > Metazoa > Mollusca > Bivalvia > Unionida > Unionidae > Megalonaias > Megalonaias nervosa. The sequence goes on along the minus strand of JAECUM010017555.1, from coordinate 32,772 downwards.
CAACTGGTCAATATGGATACTTACCGTTAGCGAGCGTTTCCTAGAAAACCTTTTGACATACGGAAAAGAAGCCAAGATCACACATCTGGATGCTTCCGTGGTAAGGAAACCTGACACACTGGGCAAGTTGAACGAAACAGAGTTCTATGTGAATGACCGAAATGTGGGATTTAACGAACGTCGAAACAAAACCAAACAAAGGCGTAGTTTAGAACTGATGGATCATTTGAATTTGGACATGTGGTTGCAAGACAAGTATTTGATGAAAGGAGTGATGTCCGCGTGAGACTGAATCGAAGTAGTACCGCCTTCTATTCGACGGCTCATAAGGAAAGTCAGTATGAAACTATCATCTAAGAAGCCCGAATCTACGTGCGTCGTGTCAAAGTGTTACCTAAAGTGGGAGACAACATAAGTCACACTTTGAGCAAAACGACGGCCAAGTATCCGATACGACGAGTGGAAATGAAAACCTTCATTATTGCCGCTGAACTCCAATCCAAGATCGAAGATCATACTCAAACATTTAATCATCAGCAATGTCGACAATTTAGCCCTTAACGGAACCATCGAACAAAATCCTTCGAGTTTCAACACTTCAACGTGTCCAAGATAGAAGTCAGTCGAGATGGCCAGACCTTTTGAACCGGAGCCTTCAAACTTAAATTTGATCATAAATATTACTCGAGATCTTACTTGTCTCTGTATGACGACACAGTTAGCACCGAAATTAGCTACGGCATTTCGTACGAGGATTATGTATGAGGGTTTTGCTTTGTGAAGTTTTGACTTCACTCCTGACCAAGGCAGCAACGAAGAACATATCACCCTATAAAATCAGGCCAACTTCGTGTAGAACATCAGTTTGTCACAGCTCTGCCTAAGACGGTGAACGTTATCTTGTATGCAGAATTTGATAATACTCTGGAATTTAACAGCTTGAGAGAAGCGATTCTAGACTATTAGAAGCTATGGAAGAATACGAACCATCTTTTGAATACGGAGAATCTTTGAGATGGGTGACAGGATGTCTTCGAGCCAGAACAAGAAAACAAATCTACAGAAGAAAAAGACAAAGAGACAGTAATGATGTCTAGATGGCTAGAACAAGAAGAACATTTAGTCTTCTGTTTTGCTAACGACCTAGCTGAACGAATTACAGATCTGATCCATGAGCATTGTTTTGAATGTCAAACTGATCATCCCAGTCAGATTCAGCACGATAAATGTATGATGATGAGCCAAGAAGAAAAATTGGAAGAGTATCTGGATGACATTTGGAGTTTCGTATCCGACAAGAAAGTGTTGCATCATTGGTATAAAGACTTGAGTGACCTTTCCTTCCCTCCATTGACTTCTCTGGAGATCCAATATATCGAAGCCCTCTTGTCAGAGTGCGGAGACGAGCCGTAGAGCAACTTACTTTTTGAGATATTTTCAAGGAAAATGTCAGGATTGAATTGATGACTCATCTTTATCTGTGAAATAAAAATGGATACCTGGGAACTTCATTATCTTTTGACGCAGAGTTCCTACACGGTTTCTTAGAATACTGTGAAGTGTACTAAAGATGAACTTTTTCATCGCAAATCTAAAGACATTCAAGCCTATATCGTCATCGCAGACGACAGTCATCAACCAAGAACCCACTGGGTCGCCGTCTACTTTCCCAACGATCATAGTGTGGACTATTTCAATTCTTATGTATAAACGCCTTTGGAAAACGACATCATTGGCTGTATGAGAAGAAATGCTGCGTCGACTTGATTCAGTAATGTAAGATTACGAGGAACAGATTCCATGGTGTGTGGACAATATTGTATTTATTTTCTTCATGAACGCAGTCTTAGATATCCCTTAGGACATTTAGTAACTTGTTTTGATCGTGAATACTCTAGAAACAATGATAAAGTACAAAGATGGTCTTTTGAACATTATGGGTAACATTTGTCTTTAGCTAGAAACATAGTGTGCATCGATGACCAAATAACATGGATCAGTGGAAGTGGAATTTAACTCCACAGCGTTGTCAACTTTGTAAATATGCTCTTGTATAAAACTGTCGAATTGCTGATTTGTATTTATTGTTTGAGAAGCTTCTTCCTGTGATTAAAAATGTTGATTTTTGAAAAAATGGTGCATGTCGTATATGCTCGTTCACATTTCTATCACTCTGGATTCATGTTTTCCTTCACGTTTCCAAATCACAGAGGTGCTTTCCATCGTATCTGTGCTTGCGACATATAAAGCGGTGCGTTTATTAGTCTAGCCCAGCAGGCCCACCCGCACAAAGTGAAACTAAGTAATATAAACAAAACCTAAAATATACAAATAAAGGTACATTAGATAGATGCACTATTTGATACCAGCATCATCTAACGCCAATAAGCACAGAACAGTCCCTTTTCTAGAGATCTGGGTAGCCCTAAAAAGGGCTGTTTTGTTTTGGCAATTTATCCTGACACCATTAGGACACAAGATCCCTGGATGAAGTGGACCCAGTCTGTGGCATCGCAGCCCGTTGACGATACTTTCCCTTCCAGGCCTCAAACAGACATAATCAAGACGAACTGGTAAGACGATTACAATTAGTCAGAAACTCTAATATCCCCGAAGTGCATGCTTGCACAGAATCGGGGTGGCATCGGATGGTGGCTCCATTCTGATTCGACGGTCAACTCAGTAGCACGCTATGCGTGCAGTATTGTGTCGGGTGGCTGCACTTGTAGACCTGCCACCCGACGAGAAACTAAGTAGTACACTTGTGGACTAACTCTACGCACGTTTCCGAATGGACGCATGCGAAGTAAATCCAACTGACAGACAGACAGTATAGCCACTCATTGTAGACTCGTCAACAAGTAACATGACTTCAATGTCAGCAAAGCTAAACGAAGCCTTGGTGCATTTGCAAAACCTGATTCAGAAGCCAGCGGAAATGGAGAAAACGAGGATGTTGAAAAATGTAAAAGACCTAATAGAAGAGGTCTTCGGTGAAGAAATAAAGAAGGAAGAAGAGTGGACGGAGAGGCATGGACATCAAAAGAAAATCCAGTATATTTGTTTATAAAAGTAGAGGGAGTTTCTTTAAGGTCTGCGCAATATTTGCTTTGCATGTTGGGGTCTTATTTGTGTTGTGTAGCTTGTATAAGGGATATTTTCCTTCACGCCCGTGCTTTAGGCATATAAGTTGTCGCGTTCGTCAGTTAGGTACCCATCGTTAACGCATCAACACCCCAAAAATGGGAAGGCTGCAAAAACCTTTGGAGCCTCGGGTGCACAAGGAATATGCTCGTCGCTTCCTGGACAAACTAGTGAAGGAGCCATAAAGGAGGAAGCAGCTCTAGAGGACCAAAAGTAAAAGAAAGAAGAGGAAGAGAAGAAAGGGTACTGACTCATCTGATGATGCGGCAGACCTGCAGTGTGAAGCCTGTGGTGAGGACACTACCAAAGAGACAACCGCCACAACAAAGAGTTGTTTCCTCCAGACTAAGGACTGGGTTCTGGAGCTACCACATCAGCAGTAGCAGCAGCAACCATTACCGGAGCAATTACAGCCATGGCGTCGACTACCAAGGGAAACAAACAAAAACAACCTTCAGAGTCCCTGAAACGGAGTATTGGTGCTCTGAAGCCAAACCACCCCCTTCAGCACTCCCCGTCTTTATCAATCCCTGGGTGGAGATCACTGGAGTCGACGGTGTGTGTTTGTAGTTCTTGGCCTGGGAGGTGCGGGCATTAACTAGGTGTACTAGAAAACAAAAGGCTATTTTCAGAGCCAACCAAATCTCTAGAAAAGAGACTAATCATTTTGCCAAATTTGCTGTGTTTGTATGTGTGTATTTCTTTGTCTTTCCCTGCAGTTAAATCCCTTTCCCTTGCGCAATGTGTGTTTGTATATAGGATTTAGTGGTGTGTCTATAAACACCTACTACCTTGCTTGTACAATAGTGTGGTTGTGTTTTGCAGATTTATTGTATGTGTGTATGTATGTATGTATGCATGTTTTGTCTTTATCAAAACAACTTTTCATTTTCAAAATGTGTTTTGTAGGTTTGGTGTATGCATTCATGTATGCATGCATGCATGCATGTATGTATATATGTATGTATGTATGTATGTATGTATGTATGTATGTATGTATGCGTTTGTCTTTTTCTTTTGTCACAAAAAAATTTCATTATGGAATGTGTGTTTGTATGGACTACAGTGTGTTTTTATGTAAAATCTTGTGGCAGTGAGAGTTTTGTTTAGGTTGGCGCGATATTTCTTTTGGACGCTTTGGTCTTTTTTGTTATATATAGTTTGTGTGAGGGATGTTTTCCTTCACTACCGTGTTTCAGGCATTTAAATCGGTGCGTTAGTCAGTCTTACCATTATCCATCAGACGTGTGTGTGTGATTTAGATGTATCATGCCACAGACATGTAGCGTGATGTCCCACCCAGTAACATTATCCTGACACCAGGCTAATCAGTCCTAATACTACCCTCTTAATGATGAGCGCCAAGCGAGGCAGCTATTATAACATTTTTGTAAATCTTTGGTATGATACGGCCGGGGTTCGAACCAGCGACTTCCCGCACCCGAGTCGGACGCTCTAACTACGCCACCGGAGCGGTCGTCGTCATTCAGACAAGAAGAAACTATGGAGAATAACAAGACCGAAAAGTTGCAGGAAGCGGTAGATATTATGGTGGGTTTAGTACAGCTACTAGCGCAAGCCGAGTCTCAGTGGTACCATTTTCGCTAGCCAAGGTTCCAATATGATAACCCTATCTACACCTTGGCGGATTGAACAGATATATTGGTGCTTTGTCCTAGCGGCATTTATTGGATTTTATGAGTTGCCACCCTTAATATGTAATCCAACAAACCAATAGCGTGGTGCACTCTACATCAGCCTAAAATGGTGGGGGCAATTGACCTAAAAAGGATACTTTGTAAGATTAACATCGAAAGTATGACTATGTAACAGAGGGAAGCCATTACAGGTGTATTGGAGTGAATGGTAATGGTGCAAACACGGACTGGCAGTGGAAAATTGCTTTTTTATCAGTCCATTCAAGTTTTGTGCCCCCTTGTCTCGGTCATGTAGGAACAGTGTTCAAATCTGAACAACTTAATTTTGATTGGATGGGGTAGCTTGCTGCCTAAAAGTGTGTGTTTTGCCTCTATGATCTTTCAACTCAAACTTATAACCCTTTACCATTAATATCCCCAAGTGCCATATTTGAGGCCATAGTGCCCCCGCATGTTAACCTAATGGAGAACTTCACATGGGATTTTCCATTGTCCCCCCAAGTGGCTCTTATTGAGGTCAACTGCAATACTTGCTAAGTCACCCCCAACTGAGGTCAGCCAATTGTAACACTGTTACCGGGTTGAGGCCACACACACACACACACACACACACACACACCTGCTTAGGTTAACCCATGGAGAAATTTAACATAAGACTTCCCCTTGTCGCCGTAGAGGCCCATTTGTCGCTATTTACGCGCATATTACTACCGTAATTTCGCTTGTAAGCATACTTAACCAAGATTCTGATGACGTATGCCTATTTACTACATTTGATCAAAATCCTATCAGAAATATAGACACTATAGTGAGCTAAAAATTGAAAACAAGTCCTTAAAACACATTTTTGTGACCTTGACAGCAATTTCAAAAGGGACTAGCGCGCGTTTCGTAGAATTATTGGCCTTAGCTTCATAATGATTCATGCCAGGTAAGATGAGAATTTGTCAAGTGGTTTAGGAAATATTTGCACATCAAAACATAAAATAAAACGGCAACAAAAACCATAAGAAACTGTTGACGCTTTCACTTTAAGAAACAATAAGCGCTGTCGTAGCCACTGGAAAATGACTGCTGTTGTCGTTTTTCCACTAACGTGAGCTCGACAAACAGTTAGTGTAAATAAGACACAGTCTCTCATCATCGTATTTTTATTTTTGCATCTTTTATTTTTTCATTCAAAGCGTGAGCACAGAAGATACATATTGAGTCTTTTATAGGATGGGACCCCATATTTAAATTTGTTAAAAACAGTCGACCCTAAATTTTTGAAATCTTGTAATCTTGATTACAGTTTATCGAAAATAAATGTATCACCAAAACCCATTAATCCGAATTTTGATTGATCCGGATGTTTTTTTTTTTTTTTGTTTTTTTTTTTTTTTTTTTCGTGTTCCCCGATGAGTTAAGATAAATAGGGTATTCCTTATCGGGTAAGGTAATTACGTTCTCATAAAAGGAAGTTTCCATTATCCGATTAATCAGTATAGGCTTTTTAAAAAACATCTTTTACTGTCACAGTAGGATACAATGGGATTGGGCACAAGTTCTAACAACTTAAATTAGCACTCTCCCTATATGACACAAGTACTGTAACATATTCCAATCAGCATAGGTGATGCCAAATCTGTACGTTCTGAGGATACAGACTTGGTTCGAATAAATCGATGAATGAATTTCGGATACAACAGATTCTAATGTAATGCAGGAGGTTTCATATCTCTCTCTCTCTCTCTCTCTCTCTCTCTCTCTCTCTCTCTCAATAAACATACATAAAAACAAATTCCAAATTATTGTTATATATGGATATAACAATGTAATTATACTTTGTAAGGAAACTGATAGCGTTTAAAAATATAGTATATTTAGAATAGAAAACTATTTGTATCCTTCGATAGAAGTCAAATGTTACTAATGGTGACCATGACGCTTTTCAAATATTATTATTTCGAACAGCAAGTGATAGATACAGAATAGTGGTAGATACAGAATATATTGCTTAAGAAGAAAAAAGTAAACTTACCATGCCAGTGTCATGCAGGACTCTTTAAAATGCCCATTCAGAATGCTCCTCGATACTTATTTCTACCTAGAATTAGGAGCGTTGTTTTTATAAAATAACTATTTAAATAGTTTTAGAATGCAAAATAATAGACAACAACCTATCTTTCAACACATAGCAAAATTTGAGGGAGGGGTGTTCATTTTATATCCATCGATATGTAAAATCAAACAACTTGTTTTCGTTGGGTGGGGTCCTCCAGAATTAAGTTCTGCGAGGGTATGGATGGGAGCAGAAATTCTTGCTACGCCATATCTTCATCTTATCGTTGCAATCGGTGTTATGTTGCAGTAACAGAAAGCTCATAACTTAATCAAACCTAATTAAAGTCAAGCATGTTTTCTTTTGAACTTTCTATGCAAAATTCTTTAAAAATTAATATTTATATATTCTCTTTATTTTTTGGCATTAAAAACATACGTTAATTTTATACGAATGGGAGGAAAGAAAACTCACATTTTCACAGCATTTGTAACATCAGACGCACATTTTCGATTAAAAATTATACAAAATATCAAAAATAATACAATGGGCATAATGCAAAAGATGAAACCTTACTTCGCTAAACTCCGATCGAAACATATTTGACAATCCCAGCAAAGTTCGGAATTATGTCGGTAATGTATGCGGAATAGTGGTATATAGAAAATCTGGACAATTTTTGGTTTGACGTAAGGCAGATATAACTTGAAACATGGTGCTAAGACCGATGAATGCGGACTGAGGCATTCTAAATGGAAATAAATTCCGTAATGACATTCTAAGCATGATCAGATGATTTTTCGAGGTTGGTCGATTATTTTTGGGCGTCGCATATGAATGACCAACTTTTAGTCGAACCAATTTGTTCTGATACTATGTGGAATTGGCTCCTTTGAATCTTCCACAACTTTCTTCTCTTTCCTTTAAAAAATGAAGGTATTTAATGCGTTTCTACTAGAAGAAGCTTCATTGAATAAGATTGATACAAACATGGTTACATAGCTCTTTTTAAAAAAAAAAAAAATACATGAGCGTGAAAAGTATCTTATTTAAGCTGCTTTCATCTATTCTTGGAGTAAAATTTAACAAAATCCACTTTTCCTGGGATTTATTTTAAAGTAAATCGAAAGGATGAGTGTGTTGAATATGAAGTACGTATGCTTTAAGTTTAAACTCAGTTAAGGCTTTTATCTTCAAGTTATACTCTCCCCTAGTGTTTAATGGAATGTTCGAACCAAATAAAATATGTATAACCCGTGTATTTATCTGGAATTTGAGAACAACTGGTGAAGGCAGGGGTTAAGGTTGCTGGAACAGAGCGCTTGACGAAACGCGATGTACTGTGGAATCACGTGCTTCCAAAAATAGAAAAAATTATTTTCACACACAACGCTTTATTATATATTTTATAATGACAAGCTGAAATATCTCATTCAGAAAAAACGATATCGCCACAGTGGTGATATGACATTTATCGCCACAGAGGCGATATCGCTTTTGAATCCACTTTCTTTTCCCATTTAAGAAATGTATCTGATATTATGAGTATTGCTCAAGCCTGTATTTCCATAAACCTACAGGGCCGGATTGGAAAGTGGAGTTGGTTCTAGGGTGTTTGGAACACACCCATCCCCGGCTAAAAATAACAAAATAAAAATCGTACACAGATACAAACACACATTGTCTTAAAGATGATCGCAACTCAGTGGAAGATGACCCTACATAGCTGCCACTTCGTGCGACCGGTGAGCACGAAGTGGCGGCAATGTAGGGTCCAACTGAAGAACATACTCGATACACAGAGAAAAATATTTCTATTATCACGGGCATTAATTTGACAATTGATTTTAATAGATTAAAGAATCATCTGAAGCTCAGATAGGTTTGTCTTAGACGGGTCCCGTAGTTTTTGCGGAATGATCAGAAATGAGCTCGGGTTGAAATTGTCTCAGACACGAAAAGAGTGACCAGAGACGTTTGAATGAGATAGTCACAGGTGATGAAACTTATTGTTTTGAAACCGACCCAAGAGAAAATAACAAAGTTTGGTTTAGGAGAAAAAGAGCCGAGACCACGAATCGCTCGACATAATCGGTCATGAAAGTTTTCTACGCATTATTTTCAGATATGAAAGGCCCAGTCGTCCAGCTACAAATGCCTAGCTCTTGTGTCACTCGTCATTTGTATGCGTCTATAATGTTGCCAAAAATGACGGAACTCTACCGAAGCATCAATCCGCGCAATGGTACCCGATATATCCAACTACTCCAAGCCAACGTACCGGCGCATGAATCTGCCGTCGTGGCAGACTTCCTGAAGGAGCTCCTCATCCAAACTCTTCCCCATCCTCCGTACAGTTCTATTTATCTCCATGTGATTTTGGCTTAATTCCGTTATCAATGAATCGGTGAGGTACAGACGATTTGAAAGCCGTCGGGCATGCCAGAAACTAAATACAAAATAGCATTTAATAGCTTGATAATCAGGCTGAAAAAGTGTGTGGGGAGTACTTTGAGACCACGCACTGACGTACTTTTCACTAATAAAGACAAGTGTTGTACAGTACAATAATATTCAGAACTCTTTAAGTATAGTTCCTGTGTGACCTATTGAACATATCTCAAAGTATTCAGCAGAAAGCCGGCCATGACCTCTGTTGGGTACTTTCTCGTGTATTGCACACTGTCACCTATCACGTGCTTCCAATAATGAGGTACATCAGGCTATTTTCAGAAAATTGTCTCGCATATATATATATATATATATATATATATATATATATATATATATATATATATATATATATATATATTCAGAGTTACCTGTTCAAATTTTACCGCAATTTTTATCGACAATGAAGGTTTTAAAATTGGCTATTATACTGTCAGCTAATGCAGCTGTATGCTTCAAAGTGCCAAAATAATTCTCTCATTATTTCATCGATTCTGGTTACTTAATAAATTTATGAGCAGCCCTCTGAGCAATAATTATTGTTTTTCATAACATTTCAATATTTTCCAATCCCATCAAGGATTTGCACAGCTTTTGTGCTAAGATACGACATAATGTTTTTAATTTTTGTTTTTTAATAAGAACCCACAACATTTGTAATCACACATTCAGTTTTAACGACATAAATCAACACGTCTGAAAGAAGACTAAATCTTAAGGGTTCGTCGGTGAATTGGCAATAACTGAATGCAGTTCGAATAAAAATGATATCAACAGAACAGCTTCTGATTATTAACACAGAAGAATAAAATCTGACTCAATTGTCTGTGTGATCTATGCTTCCCTAATGCAACACAAAATTTGAAACCCTATGTATTACATAAAGAGTACTATTATTAAAATTTTGCTTTGCTTATATGGATACGTTAAAGGTACGTCCTTGAAAATAAATGATCACTGGACAAGTGTTAAAGGATCGTATATACTTAACGTTGCTTACTTAAAATTAATATGGTTCTATAAAAAGCACCATTGCAAATATGAATGAAAGATGAAATCCTGAACACAAACTGTTCTATTACACTTCACATCTGATCTAAAGCAACTGACAATAAAGACAAGCTATGCACTTACAAAGATATCGCTCCTCTCCTTTACCGCTCGTTCTATTTTCTTATTTCGAGACAATTTCTCCCCAAAATATAATAAAAAGTAGAATAGCTGTGTCTGTACAAGGTTTACTAAGTAATTATGTTTTGCAGAGAAAGAAAATTCAAATACTACACTACATAATCACTTGACAATCATAAAAATAAGGGCATCTACATAAAATGTCTATAAACGAAAATAAATTGTAATATACAATAAGTATTTATAGAAACAGACGCAACTGGACCGGGGTAAACAATCCAAATATTTGTACATTAATGTACAAGCTTCGACAAATGACAATTAAAACCAACGGAATCATAAACGAGGCAAAAGAAAATCCCAGAGTGAATTTTCATCCTATGACAAACTGCATACTTAAACAAAGACAGAATCACTTGCAAGATACCTCTGAAAACATTCGGGTTTTTTTTTAAATTTAAAAAGATTATTTCAAAAACAACGAAAGTTTCAGTATGCTACTCAAGTCTTTACTTGCACAGCAAGATGTAAAACGGATTCCAAGGACACTTTTTCGTAAAATATACAGGGAAAAGAAGAAATTGGGAACTTAACTAAGTAAAACTGAAATCACTTACATTAGATCACACATTTTGTTTTCATTGATTCATTTTCTTTAAAACAAAAATATGGCAACTGAAGCTAATATTACAGCCCGATTTAAATACGCAATAATATTTTCTCCCCGAAACTTAACAATACATTTTTCCTGAAGAAAAAATAAACAGGACATTTAAAAAATATTAGAATTGTTCTGGTCTTTTCTAACTTATTTGTCATTTTGGCTATGTCACGTAACTTATTCAACGCCGATTTTACTTTTAGATATATTTATACATTCAAACATATTTTTAATTCGCAATATATTAAAATACGATTTTTGTTATATACAATTTTTCTTTGGAATCTAAGACGATTAACGAATTAGTGGATTTAAATATCTTAAAATGCACCAATACTAATCTCGTTTTTATTTACTCTACAACAGAAATTGACGTAAATGATATTTTTTCTAAAGGTAGTAGGTGTACTATAAAAATCTGAAATACATTTATTAAAAAATTGAAAAGAAACAGAAAATGTTTCCTATGGTGAGGGTTAAAGTGGCAAATATTTTGTACAAAACCAATGAATTTGGAGCAACGTTACCTGCAACAGAAGCCAGATGATAGCTCAATATATGGTTCCATTACAGATTAGTATTAAACCAAGCATGATACATACACTGTGCTTTCTACAATGTGTCAGATTATTTTCAAAAGTCAAACAGATATCTAAGATGAACGTCATCTACTGAGACCTGAAACTCTTTAAAAACGGAAATTCACGTGTGTTCAAAATGAGCGTTTGGTTGGTACGCTGTGGAGATACCAACAACAAGAGAATACTTAATATTGAACCGACTATGGCAAATCCAAGCACTATTTAGATGAACAACACATCAGTTCTTATTGTCTGCAGCTGTGTGTCTCTGTCGTTTGAATTCCTCCAATGCTTTCATTTTTTCCTGCATTAGTTGCTTAAGTCGCCGAATTTTGTCCTCATGACTACTTAAACCAGATTCAGTCAGCAAAGATTTGCTGCCATCGTGTTCCGATATTTCACTAGTTGTATCTGTATCCGATGAACCATCCACCTTTTCTTCTTCTGACCCCCTTACTTCACTGTAAAAATCAGCTTCACCAGCACTAGACTGAAAGCGCATGGACTTAACTCGGTTAGCACGATCATCTTCGTCTTCTAAGCCTTTACGCTTTGTTCCAGACGAATCGCCCATACCTGATACAGAGCGTTGTCTGACTTGTTCTTTTTGATGCTGGATTTGAGCAATAGAAGACAAATCCGAGATCCCCTCATCTCCATAACCACTTGTTACGGGTTCCTTTTTTATCCAACTTTCATTTTTCGCTATCGTGTTTTCTTCATCACCGTATCCTTCTGTTCTAGGCTCAGATTTTACTCTAACTGTTGGACAGGACGAGCTTAGTGCTGGTGTGTTTGGAGGATTTATAATTTTTCCTTGCGTAGGTCCAGAAGCAGATGTACCACCTAAACTAACTGACCCGACATTTTTGTTTGCCTTGTTTCCCGTCGGTAAAACCGAGACCAAAGTAATATTTCCTTTTGTTGTGGATACTGACGAATCTTTTCCTTGCAGACCCATTGGCATTACCGCAGAATCCTTTTGTGGGATAATGTAAGCTCTTGGTTGCTGTTGAGACATATTGGCTGGAATCAGGATGTTCTTATTATCTACTTTTATGAGGTAATAACGCTGCTGAATTCCAGAAGTCGGTTTGGACGCAACAGTTGATGGCATGACACCAGACAGTGGTAATCTTGTCATTAAAGATTGTCCTGGGGAAGGAGATATCATTGCTGTGATTGGATTTGATGATGCCTGTGGTGTAAAAACCTGTGAAATGGTGGACTGTAAATCTGTAACAGTCGTGGATGGTTTGGCGATTACAGGCTGAGAGGTCAATATGGTCGTAGACCCAGTTGTTTGAGAAGGCTCAGTGGGCTGATTATTAAGTGTAAGTACCTTAGTGCCACTAGTTACCTGATTCATACGTAACGTCGGTCTTATGGACAAAAAGGTGCTGGTAGAATTTGCAACTGACAACTGTGCATCCGCAGGTGATGGCGAAGACAAACCTGATTGAGACAAACTGACTTGACTTGTGGAACTTGCCGTGGTGGTAGGCAACCTTACTATCACTGGTATGCCAGTTAACGGTCCTGACGAAGAAACAGCTGATGAGAGACGATTTGGGAAAGATGACCCAACGGTTACGACAACTGGTGTTTGAACAGAGCGAGGAACAGGTGACTTTGTGTATGGCTTGCTGATGGAAACCGTATTACGCATATCTGTTTTCCGTACTTTCTCTACCAAGTCTGAGATCATCGTCGATGCAGAAAACAGAAGCGATCTGGAGTTCTGACTTGAGTTCTTGGCATCTGTCTGATTGTTAGGTAATGTGACTTGATCAACATTAGTCACAGGCATACTTCTCGAGGAAAAGACCGACCCTGCATCCTTGTTCTGGCTTTCTACCTCATCTCCTGAATTACGAGAATCGTTATCGGCCTGAATTTTTACATCAGAAACGAATTTCCTTTCTTTCTCCACGCTAGTGACCGCTTTGTGCAATGCTTCCATTACTATTCGTTTTCTCTTTATTATCTTTCTCAAAGCCTTTTCCCTACAGTTTTTTCTGCAGCGATCCGTTCTGTAGATAGCTGCATATTTGGCACTCACAGTCGTTTGCCTGAAATGAAATTTTCGAAGAACAACGTAGCAGGGTTTGCACAATTCTTTAAGACTTTCAACATTAGTCTTGGAATCATGTTTTAATGCATCAACATCTCTTTTAGAAATCGATCTAAATTTCTTCCCTGATATTTTCAATTTATCTTCTGGAGATTTTTCACTTTTGCCTGAATTTAGCTCCTCCATCCCTTGTGCGTGTTTCCTAGAAATTGCAAGTCTAAGAACATTACGAACGTCTTTTTTCGACACAGCTTGTGAATTAGAACCATCTAACGATGAAACTTTCGTCTGTGAAGAATCCTCTTCTTTCTCATTCTTTTCATCACATTTTCTTGATTTGATGTCTTTGTTTGTCATAGCTGTTGTTTCCTCGGGTATATGGGAGAGAGAAAATACTGAGTCTATCCGAATCTCATCTTTTATCGATTCTGACGTTTTGTTTTCAACTGATGCAGTATGACTGACATTACGTGTTATTGAGGTTAATGTGTTCAAGGGCACACTTGGGGTAACTTGCGGGGAAGCTGCAGAATGCGTAAAAATGGGTAAAGTCACTGCTACTGTCTTTAAGATACTTTCCGGATGTGTTGAACGGGGCCAGCTAATTGTTTGCACTTTCGCTGGTGTTGTTGCTGTGGTCAATTGTGGAGCACTTATCTTTGCATACGCATAGGCTGACATGGAAAGATTTTGAGAATTTTGTGAGAGAATACTCGGGGGTATCAGCACATTTGTGTTCTGCACAATTCTAGACACTTGCGACACTCCAGATGTTGCTGGGATGGGGGTTGAACCTTTGGTTGATACGGTCACATACGGAATCTGATTTGCTACTTTTGACACTTGAGATGCAGTGCCAGATGGTGGTATGGGAATCAAACCTTTGGCTGTAGCTGATGATGTCACAGAAGGATTTAGTATTGTTACTTTAGACACTTGAGATACGACAGACGACGGCATGGATACCAAACCTTTGATTGTAGAGGGTGGCATCATCAAAGAAGACGGAATCTGACTCGCTCCCTTTGATACCTGGGACATACTAACAGAGGATGGAATTAAGCTTTTGGTAACTGGAGATGTCATCGGATTTTGAGTGACTGGAGTTGGTGGCACAAAATTTGCTGGTACCAAAATTGTTGGTGCAGAAGTTCCATTGCTGACAAAAAGCACAGGAAACGTGTTTACCTTCACTTCTGGACTTTGAGTTGTACTGCAATTAAGAATTTGGGAAGGCTTCACTGAAGATCTGTTGACATTAGTTGTCTTCGAATTTTGTGCAACTGAAGAAAAGATACTTGTTAAACCTATCTGACTGAAATTTGGGTTTTGAGAAATTATTGCTGTATTGGGTGTATTACCGCTTGTCATAATATGCCCCTGATTAGACAATGTGTTAGTTGTATTAGTTGTATTCTTCGTAGCATAGCTGTTCAAAAGATCTGTAGTCTTCTTCATACCAATTCTTGTGGCAGCTTCGTGGCTGAACAAGAGCATCGGATACGGTTTTTCAGGCGGCGATATATCTGGAACACTCAATTTACTGCTAACAGCAGAAGTGCCAGGTGAAGAACTAACCTGCACATTTTTCACCACTGGTATTACACTTGAACTGCTGACAGGGTTTGCATCTGAACTTGTGGTGTGACTTCTGATCAACTCACGGGATTCGTTAGTATGCTCTGATTGTCCATTTACTACAGCAGATATTTTAGAGGCAACTGAGATACCACTTAATAAACTTGATCCCATGGTCAAAGCCGACGAGGTTGTCACAGTCGTTGCCACAGGAATTGATGCTGGAGCCTGCCGAACGAGTATATTGCCATTAGAGCCATGCTGTACTGTAAGAATGTCTCCAGCTTTTAGTGATGATGCCGATCCTGGTGATGGCAACAACGTAGTAAAAGTTCTGCCATCAGGCATTACTATCTTTGTTGTTGCAAATGGCGTGACTACCTTAGGCTTTATACTCGCTGTTGATGGTTTGGAGGTTACAAGTTTTGGATTATTAGTTTCAGTTATTTTTACTGTCGAGACATTTGAAGGTTTTTCATTTAACAGAGATCTTAATGCAGAATCTTGATGCGTTGCTGAGTTAGATGAAGTTAAGCCTGATTTTGATGGATAAGAAACTTTGGTTGATCCGCTACTACCCGCATGTACATGCGTCACCTTTGAAAAAGTTCCCTCTACCGATGTGACTGTTTTGGCATTATTAGCGTCGTCTTGATTACTCTTCGATGTGAGAGCGCGTTCATTACCAACAGCAGTTTTGACCTTCCAGGAACTCTGTCCAAGAGGTGCCACAATAAAAACTTTGTTTTCCTCACAAGGGGGTGTCTCGGTAGGAACTATATACATCTTTATTTGTCCATTTTCATCAGGCATCATAATGCATTTTTGCGAAGTGGGGACTCCATCGCCAGTAAGGAAAGGGGTGCCGTCTTGGTTAATTAACAGTCTTCCTGGCCTAGGTCTGCAATAAAAAATATCAATAACATTAATACTATTCTTTAACATAAGACTTTAGCACATGCTGATATTAGTTTCTGTACCAGTATAATAGTTCGCAAATATGCATTGTAACAACGATTTCTTCAGACTGACATTTTCATACCCATGATAGTATGTTTAAAAAATAACATGTACATTATAAATACATTTTAATGAATGAAGATAAAAAGTTACAGTTCTTTATCTTTATTATCGACACGTAGGCAGAAATCGCTTGTTCTGAAAATGACAATAAATTGCATGCATTTTAGACTTTACCAAAGAATATCAAAAACTACTTCTGCCATTGCACAACCTAGCCAGGCACAGTTGATAAAACAGTTTTAATAACTAGATAATCAAAGAGAACGTTTAGTTGCTGAATTGCAAAATGTCACTTAGTACATGATTATGCCGGCTGATCTTTGGCTCAGGTTGTATAAGGTTTAAGACAGTCATAACATTCTGTACACCTCGGTGAACTAATATATAACTAATAATGGTACAAGTTTCGCTACGCTCGAGGAAAACTGACTGTGCGTGAACATCGCGAGCTCGCTAATTTTTAGATGGGGTATGAATGGGGAATGAAATTGTGCGGGGGATCGCACAAATGCACGTCCTGAAGACAAAATTTAGTTGCACATAAGAAAACATGCACAGGCTAGTCTCGATGTATTTACGAATACTTCCTACCTACAATCTAGTGAATAAGATAAAAGCATGGTTGATTTTTTTCATTCGTTTCGGTAGATGCATGGAATGTATGTTCAAAGTTTCAAACCATTTTCTCTTATCTTTAATCCTTGTTAGAGCTTTCTGCCATAACTTTGGTTACAACAGAACAAAAAATGTAAAACACCCGTAAAAACACACTTTCATAAAAAAAGCGCCCTTTTGATATTGCTTTCCTGTACTTTCATTACATGTCTTACATAGATGGAGCAATACGATCTCAACCGAAACTCCGAACAAGCCAAACAGCCAACAACTAGACCCTATGCCTAAGGATACTAAGTTTACTGGAAGGGAATGCCTGACGAAAAGAATGGTTTGAAATTTTGAAATTAGTGGTTAGAATTGCAGGCAAGGAAAAGCTGTGAAAAAGAAATTAAAAATTAACTCCGTAGTCAATAGATATATAATACACATATGTTAGTTAAAATATTCAATTATTTAATGAAACAACACATATGATGTAAGAAAAGAACTATGAAATACGAAAACTGTCACCGAATAAATTATTCTGAATTTGTTCTAATAAACCAAACCGGAAAGTATGTTTGAAAATTTGATGTCACAAGATAAGCGGGCAAGTGCAAGATGCTATTTATAAGGTTGTGTATTGCCTGAAACTTCGTATTGCGATATATAGCGATACACGAAAGTGTATTGAGATACGTAACGATATATGAGGACCTTGTGTTTGCTTTTGTAGCTATGTCGATATGGGAATCCATTCACGAGGAATAGCGATATTAAGACTTTCAAGATGGCCACCATGGTGGCTATACTGAATGTCAGATTCTCACTGTTTAAATTTAGTACAACAAAACACAGTAAGATTTTCAAAAGGTCTGCTTTTTATTTAGAAGTCCATGACACAATCAGATTTTCAAGAAACTGTTGTGGGGGCCGATACTGGATGCCTGAGGTATTATAAAACGCCTATTGGTGAAAACCCCATGTTGACATCGAGATACATTTAGTAGGGATAGAGAGACAGCAACAGATGATTCAAGATGTAAATCACATTTAGGATCATCTAGATACTGTTAAGGATTCATCTGATCAAAAACCTAATGTCGACATGATTTTCCATTTCAGAGGAGAAGCGATAACAAAGTTTTCAATAAGGTCACCATGGTGGCCATACTGGACATCAGATCAGCACTATTTTATTTAGGACCAACAAGTCATTTTAATAAATTTTCTGGTCAGCACCCAATACTGATAAGACTTTCTATTTTGGTGGTGCAAGGATAACAAAATTTGAAGACGGTTTCTGAGGTGTCTGTACTAGACACATGATTGGCACCATTCTTATTTAGGATCAAATAGACACCATACGTCTTTTGGTGAAAGCATGATATCAACCTCACCATCACATCTGGAGAAGTAGCGATGACAAGATTTTCAAACTAGCCATTGTGGTGGTCATATTGGATGTCAGATGGGCACCATTTTCATTGAAGACCAACAAATTTTAAGATGGCCACTGTGGTGGTCATATTGGATGTCTATGCGGCACCATTTTCATTTAGGACCAACAAAATATCATAAGAAATCTTTCTTTAAAAACCTCCATTTAGGAGGAATAGCAAAAATGAGATTTTCAAGAAGGCTGCTCTGGCGGACATGTTGGATGTGCCAGTGGCATAATTTCTATTTAGGAGCAGTTCATCATCATCATCAGTCCCGTAGTCTGGTAGACCGTTGGGGCACCGCATGAGACCGGACAACCATCTTCCTCCATTCCTCTCGATTTTCCGTCTTTCTCAGTGAGTCGCTCAGTGTCAAGTCTGTCCACTCCCGAATGTTGTCTTCCCACCTCTTTCTCTGCCTGCCTCTCTTTCTTCTTCCTTGTACAGTGCCTTGCAGGATTGTCTTGGCAAGTCCTGATGATCGTGAGACATGCCCATACCACTGCAGTTTACGTTTTTTCACTGTGCTCAGGAGGTCTTCGTGAGGCCCAATGGCTTGTCTGATCCTTGGCCATATGTCTTCATTGGTGACACGGTCTTTGTATGAGACGCCGAGGATCTTTCGGAAGCATCTCATCTCTATGGCCTCTATCCTTTTCTCTAAGTCAGCTGTTATGGTCCATGATTCACAGGCGTAGAGAAATATGGAGATAACCAGTGAGAACATCAGTCTGACCTTTGAATTGAGTGCGATGTTCTTGTCGCTCCAGATGGGCTTCAGTTTTGTCAGCGCTGATGTTGTCTGCGCAATCCTGGAGATCACTTCAGGCTTCGATCCTTCATCTGTTACAATTGCCCCCAAATACTTGAAGCTCTGGACTATTTCTAGCTTCGTACCTTGGACCCTGATGCTGATGCCCTTGGTGTTCTTGGTCATCATTTTGGTCTTCTCTGCACTGATTTCCATGCCGTAGGCTGCAGAGGTTTTGTCGAGACTCTCTATTAAGCTGCTAGTTCTTGCTCATTTCCTGCTGGTCCATCAATGTCGTCGGCAAAACGTAAATTGGTGACTGTTCTGCCTCCGACGCTGAATGTCCCTTCATGCTTTTCAAGTGCGTCAGCCATGATTCTCTCCAGAAAGATGTTGAATAATGTGGGAGAGAGCAGACAGCCTTGTCTGACTCCGACTGTCGTTCTGAACCAGTCCCCTATGCTGCCGTTGAAGTATACTGCACTGATGGCCTTGTCATAGAGGTGCTCTATAACTGTAATGAGGTTGGTATTGATGTTGTACAGTCTCATGGTCGCCCACAAGGCTGCATGCCATACTCTGTTAAATGCCTTCTTGAAATCCACGAAGACGTGGTACAGATCTTGCTGGTGTTGGAGTTACTTCTCACACAATATCCTGTGGTTGAAGATCTGCTCTGTTGTGCTGCGCCCTGCTCTGAAACCTGCCTGCTCCTCGGCAATGATCTTTTCAGCCTGTGGCTTTAGTCTGTTCAGCAGTATCCTCAACATGACTTTGCTTGGATGGCTTATAAGACTGATTGTACGGTGGTTTTGACACTGTTGCAAGTTGCCTTTCTTGGAGAGGGTGATCACCAGTGATTGGGTCCATGGCGATGGCCATACTCCTGTTTGCCAGATCTTTTTGCAGATGTTTGTGAGGGCGCTAATCACTGCTTCTCCCCCTGCTTGGACCAGTTCTGCTGGGATGTTGTCCACTCCTGCTGACTTCCTCTTTTTCAGCGATCTCACTGCTGCTTCTACTTCTTCACGTAGGA
The DNA here is from genome assembly GCA_016617855.1 of Megalonaias nervosa. NCBI lineage: Eukaryota > Metazoa > Mollusca > Bivalvia > Unionida > Unionidae > Megalonaias > Megalonaias nervosa. The sequence continues at coordinate 12,601 of JAECUM010017555.1, read as the reverse complement.
AATGGTGGTTGTCGTTGTTAGTTGCTGGAGAGACGTTCAGTACCTCTGCATCTATTGTGGCTCGGTGGTTGTAAAGTTCTGCGCAGTATTCTGTCCATCTTTTCAGAATGTCTTTTTCTTCTGTGAGGCAGTGTACGGCTTTGTCCTGTAAGGAGGTGACTCGCCGTTGTTTTGTGCTTGTTAGATCTTGGACAAGTTGGTACGCTTTCTTGCTGTTGTTCCTTTTCAAGTTTCCTTCAATGTCTTTGAACTGTTCTTCTATCCAGTTCTCTTTAGCTTTTTTCATGCTTTTCTTGACTTCCCGGTTGACTGCCTTGTGCTGCTCTGCCCCTTCTGTGTCGTTCTTTTTCTTCTTCAGCTCCCTCCTCTTATCAAACAGATTCAGGACCTCAGCTGTGACCCAGGGCTTCTTGACTGGGCGATGTCTACCAAGGATCTCACTGGCTGTTTCGGTCGTTGCTGTATTGAAGGTGGTGATCAACGTGTCCATGTCTGTATCGTCAGCGTCGAGGATGGTGAGCGGTGCAAATTTCCCACCAATCATTGCCCGGAAGGCTTCTGCTACTTCGGGATCCTTCAGTTTCTCGAGATCAAACTTTATTCTTGTGTGGCTCTCTTTCTTGACCTTCTTTAGATGTAGCCTGAAGGTCATCATCACCAGATCATGGTCACTTCCAATGTCCCCTCTGGGAAAGCTTCGAGTCTTGGCGATGTTTACACTTGACTGTACGCGCCTCTTCACCATGATGTAGTCGATCTGACTGTGATGGTCTCCGCTTGGACTGTGCCATGTCCATCTTCTGGATACTTTGTGTTGGCCAAAGGTGTTTGCCAGCATAAGGCCGTTGTAACTAGCGAATTCCAGGAGCCTCAGGCCTCTCTCGTTGGTCTGTGCACTGCAGCAGCGCCCACATGTTCTTTTCCAGTTCATGCAAGCGTCCTCGCCTATCTTGGCATTCCAATCGCCTTGCACAACCAGAATGCCTTTCTTCGGTGTTTTATCCACAACTTCTTGTAGTGGTCATATTAGTCTTCCACATCTGCATCATCATAGTCTGATGTTGGGGCGTATGCCTGTATGATGGTGATGTTGAATGGAGTTGCCCTGAGGCAGATGGTGATAAGCCGGCTGGAGACTGGCTGACATCCCATGACAGTACTCACGCTGTTCTTGTGGACACGGAGCCCAACTCCCTGCTCATGTTTGTCCTCTCTGCCACTGAAGTACAGTTTGTGGCCTTCCAAAGTAGTTGCTTCTCCAATGTTCTTCCATCGTATCTCACAGAGTCCTAGGATGTTTCAGCGGTATCTGTTCATTTCATATGTAAGCTCCTCAAGCTTTCCTGCTGCTCTGTGTTCTCATATTCCAGGTGCCAATGGCGATGTTGTTCCTGACACGGATCTTGCTGCTCTGAGCACCAGTCGCATACTTTCCTCCTCCGCCCTGGTGCACGACGGAAGGAGCAGTTAGATATAGCAAATCTTCTGATGAAAACCCCATTGCAATAAAACTTTTCGTTCAGTAGTCAAGATAACACGATTTTAAAGATGAATGCTTTGGCGGCTATACTGGACATCAAATCGAAAGCATTTTCATTTGGGACCAACTAGACATAAGTTTTCTGGTGAAAAACTATTGTCATTATGTCTTTCTTTTCAGGACGCGTAGCGATAACAAGATCGCCATTGTGGTGGCTACATTGGAGGTCAGATCGGCGCCATTTTTATTTAGGACAAACTGACACCATGAGAAGACTTTCGGCGGAAACCTCATCTTGATATGACCATCCATTCAGGGGGTGCAGCGACAAAAAAAAAAAAAAGATTTTCAAGATTGTCACTGTGTTGGTCATAATGAATGTCCAAGCAGCAGCATCTTATTGTTGGCACCAACTATACCAAGGTATGTGAAAAGGTTCAGGGCAATCTGCATAGCAGTTAAGGAGAAGTAGCGATAACAAACTTATGGTAACGGACGGATGACGGTTAACAGACCATCCCATAAGCTCTCCTGATCCATGACCAGTAGTGGTGAAAAAAAAATGGTTTAAACTGAAAAACTTCGAAAGTTTAAATATTTGAGACCAGGGTAATTATGATTATTCGCCATATGTTTGGATTTCTGGACGAATAATCAAGCTGAAGCGGCGGTTATGGTGTTGGGAACAGTACAGTGAAATATACGTCAAGTTTGTTCCTCGTACGCCCTTACATTTTTAAATAAACTTGCCTATATATCGCATTCTGTACTGAGACTGCTCGCGTAAGGAATTTCTTTTTTTCCTGTTTTTTTTTAACATAAAGCGTATTTTGGATAAATGTACCTTTAATATTTCTATCCAATTCAAAGTAATGATTTTTCACCGAGAAGTGAAATTACGAAATATAAATATTTGTATGTTTTCAGCCTGTTTGTGTTTTCCTGAATGTATATAATTACAGCGGTGGTTTTTCAACAATAATTCTCTATATATGAAAGTATGAAAATACCCACACAATACATAAGATAAAGCTACCATCGATAAATTAAAAATTTATTTCTTTTTACCGTTACTGTTGATCATTTTAATGATAATAATGATATATTTTATTCAGTAATTTAGGTCAATACAAAATACGTGTATATATAATATGTGCCGTAATTTCATTTCTTTTTTTTAATTCAGTTCCACGTAAGACGCATTATCTTCAAACACCCGTTCGGCAATCGTAAACTATGACAACGTAAAACGAGAGCACCCCGCAGAGACAGTGGTCATATGATCGAAATTTCCAGAGTTTGGCGATTGTACATATTCATGAGCTTAAGCAACCTGTCTCTCGTTTTACCACCCTATTGACAGAAGAAAGGAACGCAGCTTTCAGAAGTCCTTAAAAGGATGACAGGGAAACTGCCTGGCACAATGAAAGCTCATATTTTAATACATATATTGCCACAACGACGAAGTCAACTCCAAAGATGGATCTTAAGTCCTTGAAAGCTGCTGGCAGTTTTATTTCTCTCTGCACAATACAATGTTCATTATGCTCTGTCATGGAAATGGACAACAATAACAAGCGATTTCCCTGACAGAGGAAACATGGTCTATCATTTAATAAGATTTTCACCAGGCATTAAGAAATCAAAAGTAGATTTCGACCAGAAAAAGAAAGCAAGCTATTTTAAAAAGTTTTCAAATATAAAATACTTATAAAAAGAAAACAAACTTATTTTTCTTATACAATCTGCTTGAGAATCTGGTATTCGTGACGGGGAATTATTCCCAAACTCCGGCCACGTCTTGTAAGGCAACATGTGAATGTAATTTATTTTGGAAAATTGGTACAAGAAGCAAATCGTTGTGTTCTGCAAATTGTGTCAGATGGCGGAAAGCTGGAAACAAAATGCGTATCAAGCACTTTATTCAAAGCTATGTATTGTTTCTTGGGTTATATAAATTTATCTGATGGTAACTTTGTGATAGTTACCGCATTTATGAATATCACTGTCTTCGTTTAACAACTACATTGTTAAAAATTTTGTTAACAGTAAAATACGAACAGTAAAATACGAGATTATGGTTTTATTGCCATATAAACAAAGCCGTGTGCATTTTCAATGTTTTTTAAACTTTTAAATCAAATAACTGATGAGAAGGCCTGAAGCTGAATATGAAACGTTTATCCATATACAGTATAGGTAGCCGCAGCAAACGACATGTTAGATTTCAGTAACAATTTCACTCGGGGCAAGACTTTTCATTACTATTTCTTGCAGTCTTGCATGTATTAACGTGACATAACTATCACGGTTTGATAGTAACGGACACGCCCTCTAGAAATGTAAGATTTTGTCTAAAATATCTTAGAGGTGACATAATGCTCATCCTAGCACTATTTTCAGACGGAATCAAACACGTCCGAAGGCGCTTATTTTATTTCTAATGATGATTACAAAAATGGGTTAAAATTACACGGATTTAAATAATATCACATCGTTCCTTCCTCGGTTTCTGTAAACATTACGCTCTCAATTCATACTCGAAAAGCCAGTGCGCTCGTAATGTAAAGTGTGACACCGGACCCCAGTGGCTAAAAGTTGCTATAACCTTGTAGGAGTGAGCCACCTCATCAGTCACGTTATATTGTTGTCTACACTATAATTTACAAACATCGTATTGCCTATAAATCATAACGATAAAAGAGTCGTTAGAAAATATATAACTTTCCAAACAAAATGTTTTAAGACGAATATTACATTAATGGTACATGACCGGAAGTCAATTCCTACGTTGAAACCTGCATTTCACCGCAGGATAAACAATTTGAAAACATAGCGGCAGTTCTAAAAGTACAAGTGCCTGCACCTCTTTAGGGGACGTTAAATAATACTGTTAGCATCAACGGAGAAATAACACGTATGAAAAGAACTCGTTGCACACATTTTTTTTCGGCCGTTTACATTAACTGAGTTTTAGATGCATAATCAAGTACCATTAGCGATGCCATGTAAAAACATGTTTCCTTTTTTGTAATAGAGCTGACTGATAGGTAGTCGATTCTATGAAGTCCTGTTAATATACAGGGAGTTTTTGACAGATCAGATACAAGGGATTAAAAGAAAAGGGTTAAGATTTCTGTAATAATTCAAATGTCAGGCCATACAATGAATTTTGAATTGCTAACCTCCCAAAATCCAAAATATATACATGTCCGACACTCCAGATGCATTTTGAAGCTAACGGGAGTTTGACGTTAGATTTCATTAATGTTTATCTTTTATTGCATCGTACTCTGATATAACAAAGACAGGAACGGACAGTGCAGACAGTTCACCCTTACCGAGCTGCTAAAACACCACGCATGTAGTAATGTTTCTCACCTGCCTTTATCTCCACTGATAGCACTTTCACCGCAATCCTCACTCTTTTCCGTCGTACTCGAAACAGTAGTTTCGTCACCATTTGTAGCAGTAGTCATCTGTAACAAAAGAATGTACAAGAACATGTTTTACTGGTGTGGTCACTTTAAAAGAATATACAGAGACATGTTTTATTGGTGTGGTTACTTTAAAAGAACATACAGAGACATGTTTTATTGGCGTGGTTGTTTTAAAAAGAAAATACAACATGTTTAACTGGTGTGGTTACTTTAATGAAGGCAATGCATCTTCCAGAAAAAAGTATCATGATAGTTTCAAGACACGACGCTATTTGGAGTGACTCATGATGCTTCAGAGCTGTCCAGGGTATTTACCAGGTCTTAAAGAAATTGATGAGGTTTAAAATCTAGATACAATTATTTTATTTTAAACAAAAAATGTATGTTTACAAATGACACGTGGAAAATATTGTAAAACGTTCAGTCCGCTGAATGAGTTTCTTTCTAAACATAATAAAGCTGTTTTCTCGTATTATAATCTCTATCCGCGATGCTTGTCGATATGAATGTGTTCTAAAATTAAAACTGTTTCCATCTGAACTGCGTCCGCTGAGACACGATCATGCCGATGTGTTTGTGATAATATATTTTGGAAAGTGAAGTGGGGTTTTTTGGTCGAGCAACAGCAGGAAGTACACATTCTTTATGACCCTTTGTCACATGGGTAAAATTAAATCACAATAGTGTTCAAGTTTCTGGCTGTTTTCTTCATTGATTTTTTTCTGTCAAATTTTTGACGCTGGATCAATCGGAAAGAGCGTTAGAGTAGAAGAGTTCTTTCCTGAAATAATAAAACCAATTAGCGCAACTTGCCTCGGGCTCCCTTTGTCACGGGGACCCTGTGGCTGCAGTGGATAAAGTTACATGTATTTAATTAAACTATATTTAGGTCTAAACCATCTAGTTAAGTAACCTAATATATATAACTTTAATAATTATAGAACTATAAACGAAAGCTGACGGATTGCTTTCAGTGATTATTTATAGTCTGAAGATCCATAAGATCTCTCCCACCCCCAAAACCTTAAAGATGGTCGTACTTATCTTGAAAGCGTTAAGTAATTTTTCGCAAGATTCCGACATTAGTTTGTTAACCTACTGTGTACTGGCTGCCGACTGATCAGAGGTCAAGAAATTTCACTAAGGTGTAATAATGACTTATCTCTCTGGTGAATTCACACTGAGATAACGAGCTCACGTTTCACTAGGTCTTCCAGGCACAACTAGTTCAAATAAGTCATCGATTAATAATATTTTTAGTAACTAGTGTGCATATCTTACGCCCGCTCGCTCGCATTTCCACTATGTCCTGGATAAAGACTGTCTTGAAAAGAACGGAACTTCAATCGATTCTTACGAAGTATTCCAATTATCAATAAATTTGGTTAACTGCTCCATTCGTTTAAAAACAGTGGTATTGAAAGTCCCTCCAGTCGCCGCCATTATCGTTATGTGTTTGGCGTATGTTTTATTACGCAAAATAAACGAAGGCTAAAAAGTGTTCGAAATCATTCATCTATAGTAACTAAAGGATTATTTATCATCATAAAATACGTGCTTTCTAATAGGTGTATACTGACGTGTTGCTTTATTATCTTCTGTAACTATAAAAACCAATGACCATCCCAAGAATCTTCACCAAGTTTTAAAAAAAAAAGTGATTCCGAAGTTTTAAAAGAATTAATAACGCACGCATAGTCAATCAGGTAACATATATTTTTCCAGGTGCGTACATTACTAACCCAGCTACCAAACTGGAATGAACTGAGTAAATATCCCAGATTCAATGCGAGTGGTATGTTCAAGTCCGGAGTGGATATGATACACATTATATCTGCCATAAACGCAAGAAAAGTAAAACTTAGAATCTGAATAGTTGCTGACTGTAAGGAAATAATAATGATAATAAATAAATAAATAAATAAATAAATAAATAAATAAATAAATAAATTAATTAATTAATTAATTAACAACCATCTGTTTGAGATACAATTATACTAAGATATGGACTGTGCAACTTCTGAGATGTTGTGCCCAACACAACAATCAACGATACATAAAGTTCTGCTACAGGGAAAAGAAAAAAAAAGGTAATTTCCTCCTCCAAGAGGAAAAACTAATATTGAGTATTATCGCCGAGAATAATGGCAACGCTGGTTATTGCATAATCTTGCCGACCGAATGAAAGGCTGAATGTGTATGTCTCACATACATGGACCTATATGGCATGCCAAACTATATACGGTATCTCATAGATTTTGTAAAATATCTTACACAAACTGTTCGTTACGAAATATACCTTGTATGTATAGTTTCTTATTTATATCCTTATTCTGATATCGTACACATTTTACAAGAAATCTCATAAACTTAACAGGATATCTTATAAACTTAAGAGGAGGTCTTATATACTTTTTAAGCAATCTTGTACACATTTTTAATTAGGGTATCTTATAAAGTTTAAAAGATATCTTTATAAAATGCATTAGACATCTGAATTTACTCTGCTTAAAGGATATCTTATAACATGTGTGTCATGCATACTATATAAGATAGCCTATAAATTGTAAGAAAGTCGTACACAATATATATATATATATATATATATATATATATATATATATATATATATATATATATATATATATCAAAAACTGTTATAAATCATATACACTATATATCTTGTCAACTGTGTTAGAAGTCATACACACTATATATCTTATGAAATGTGTTATATGTCACACACTATATAATATATCTTATCAACTGTGTCATATGTCATACATACTATGTAAGATATCTTATCAACTGTGTTATGTCATACACACTATATCAGATACCTTATCAGCTGTGTTAGAAGTCATACATACTATATCAGTCACCTTATCAACTGTGTTAGAAGTCATACACACTATATCAGACACCTTATTAACTGTGTTATATGTCATACACACTATATACGATATCTTATCAACTGTGTTATATGTCATACACAGTATATCAGCTATCTTATCAACTGTGTTATATGTCATTCACACTATACAAGATCTTATAAACTGTAAACTGTGGTCATAAATTAAGTAACAGCGAGAAGCAAACACCAGCAAGTTTTGTCAAACTAAACAAACAAATTATCAATGTTATAAAGTGAAAATGTGAGAAGAATTTACAGTATTATGAAGTCAATCCAAAATAATCCTAAAAGAGTGTTATTAAAGTCCAAAAGAATAAAAAGTTCCATATAAATTTCAGAACAGGAATTGTACTGGTTCGCTAGGATCGTGACGTTGTCAAAATGGCGTTGTCCAGAACTCCCTTTGAATAATTCGCAATAGTTCCAGAATACTATTATAGTCCAATGAGCACTCTCTTTTTTACTGAATAATCAAAACAAATGTTTTTCCTCTCGGATAATATCTAAGGACAACCTAAAACACGTATGCGGACTTGATGTTACAACAAGAACACAAGAAATAAGAATGACTCCAAAATGGGAATGAATCTTGATTGCTCAGTTCTCTCCTTATATACACCTTCAAGAGTCTATTACGATTATATGTCGCAAAATACCCCACGTGACAGATCTTACTACTCTATCTAATATTTCAAAATATCGATTCATGTCACCTAACCTTAACTTAATTCTTCTAAAATACCAACTGACCGATCTGTCCAATGGGAAAAACATATTTACTAATAATTTTATAATTAGTAACTGTCAGCACATACATAAACATCTATTTATAGATCCTATACAATTTTATGTTCTTTAATATCTTCAAATAAACCCTAAGCACATACGTAATCCAGCCACAGATAGTCACTACATATTACAGTCATTAATACAAATTACGAAACTTACACAAAATCATTTACCAGAAGTTGCAACAAATAAAGACATACATAGCATCTGTCATACACATTATATATCTTAAAAACTTTATCCGATATTTTACAAACTGTATGTTATGAATTTGTTAAGATATCTAATAAACCTTACAAGTTATCTTACAGTGTTGTACAGTAATAAATTGTTAAAGTAATCAAATAAGAAATTTATTATTTTGAAATATGAAATTGTACTCAAATCCTGCAAAAAGGTAATAAGCAAATATAACTGATCGCAAATTCTGGAAACTTAATGCAAAGTTCTAATTACTTTTAAATTACAATTATTATTTGCCGGAGTTACAATGAGCAACTTAGAAGTTGTTTTAGAAAAATCGTCATGGGATCCCTTCACACAGGCTATCGACTCAAACAGACCATATGGATTTTTGTTAAAACATTAAATTACCCATGTTGACCCTTACCTAACATCAAAGTTCTATTTAATATTTTTACGTAATCACCGTCAAGTATTTCCTGAATGTAACTTTCATTAGTTGTTCGACTATTTACTGGCGAGGACGTGGAAATGTAAGTAGTATTTGCTTTTAGATTGACTGTACAAGCTAATCATATATTTAATAGCAAGCAAAGTACAGTACATGGTGTAAACTGAAACTGTACAAGCTAATCATGTATTTAATAGCAAGCAAAGTACAGTACATGGTGTAAACTGAAACTGTACAAGCTAATCATATATTTAATAGCAAGCAAAGTACAGTACATGGTGTAAACTGAAACTGGAAATACTTACTTTGAATGAACTCGAATACAGACTAAACAAGTAAATCCGATACGATACCATGATTTTCAGGACCACGGCAAAAGGAAACACTTGCTATATAGAACAAGACAGTCGACATAACATCCATACATGACATATGATTGGCACCATTATCAAATAGGTCCAACTAGGTATCATAAGAAGTCTAATGGTGAAAAACCCCATGTTGATAGAACCATCCATTTTGAAAGGAGTAGATATAACAATATGTTCAAGATAAGACTTTCCATTCAAGACTACCAATAACAAAATTTTCATGATCGTTACTATTTTCATGTAAGACTAAATGGATATCATAAAATGTCTTCTGGTGAAAACTCTACTTAAGTATGACTTTCTGTTCAAGTGGAGTTGTAATAACAAGATTTTTAACAGAGCTGCCATGGCGGCCATATTGGACGAAAGATTGGCATCAATTTTATTCAGGACTAATTAGACCTCATAGGAAGTCTTTTAGTGAAAACCCCAGTGCTGATACGATCATCCATTAAGGAGGAATTGTCATAACAATTTTCATGATGGTTTCCCTATCGGTCATATTAGACATCAGATTGGCACCATTATAATTCAGTACCAACTGGACATCAGAAAAAGTCTTTCGGCAAAAACCCCATTAATGATATGAGCATCCAATCTGGGCGAGTAGCATTAACAAGATTTTCAAGATGTCTGCTGTGGCGGCCATATTGGATAACTAAGAACCATTTGCATTGCTAGAAGAATAACGATATCAATATGTTCAAGATGGCTGTCTTGGAGGTCATATTGGCCGTCTAATCGCACCATTTTCAATCATGACCAGTTAGTCATCATAACGTATCTTTGGTGAAAACATACTGATATTACCATCAATTCTGGATTAGTAGCGCAAAACAAGATTTTCAAGATAGCCGCTGGCCATACTGGACATCAATGCAGCACCATTTTCATTTACAGCAAGTAGACCATGGGATGAATGTGTTTTTAGAGTTTCAAGGCAATCTTCAAAGTATTTTAGGAGGTGTAGCAATATGAACATTTTCCTAACGGACGAATGGACGCACAACAAACCATTCCGTAAGCTCTTCTGGTCTAGGACCAGTAGAAATAAAAATAACTCACTGAACTAACCTGATTAATTATTTAAATTCAGATATATCAGAATAGCCCGAATGGTTTGCCTGGCAGTTGTGTTGTTGTTGTTGTTGTTATGGGGTTTAACATTTTACAGCACAAGATAGACTACAATGGCAGCCCGTAAACTTTGGGGGGAAAAAAACACCCACCCACGGAAAGCTACTGGCAAGCTTTTCACGTACCCACATTAGCCGAGCCTAAGACTCGAACCCACGCAAACAGTGGTGAGATGGCACTGACCCGTAACAGTGTGCACTTTAGAGTGCCCGAGTGTTCTAGCGGGGCCTCGCAGTTGTGTCTCACTGACTTTACACTTTAAGACTCGTTCTCGATGCCAGCGCGGGAGACAACTCTTACACACGTGAAAAAGGTCTATCACCACGGAAAGTCTACTTTAGGGCTATTATTCCGAGTGGAATATAGCCAAGTAGCAAAAACCTAACCGCAAAACATGGTTGGACGCGTTGTTCGTGTTGAAAAGAAGGGACGGAATGCTGCTATATAAATCATGTATTATTTAAGTGGTGAGTATACGAGAGAGAAACTTCAAGTTAAACGGTGGATTCTGAACCTGCGAGCTCCAAACTCATTCCCAGTGCTCCATTAAACGTTTGGACACATCGAACAGTATATGATCAGTAAAAACTTTGTTAATGTGGTCAAACCGCGACAAGTTTCCTTTTTCAGCCGTAAAATTATTCATAGATGTTTATACATAGTCCGGCGTCCACACTTGCGTTTAATCTTTGTGCTCAACTTGTGTATTGTATACCCAATAATAATAATAATAATAATAATAATAATAATTATAATAAATAAATAAATAAATAAATAAACAAACAGACTTCAAAACCACCTATGAAATTTGTTTGTTACTTTAAGAATTGTATTCATAATACCTTTGAATTAAATTTATCGGACCAGTGCCATTAATCAATTACTGCCAATATGAAATTCTACTTAAAAAAAGGATAATTTCTATCCGTAACTATTGATTTATCGTTGCAACATTGCATTTAGTTGGAAGTTTGTTTACAAAAAATAAACGACCACATAAGACCAAATAAGGTCATAATGCATACTACCAAGGGAATAATTTTGAAAGGAGGAAAAATAAAAAGAAAAGCCTCTGGAAGGAAAAAAATTAAAACAAGAACTATCCAATAATATATAAAGGAAAAATTTCAGGGTTTCATGACTCACGTCGCTTCATAACCTCGGTGACTGGCAAAAGAAATGGGAGCAATGATCGACCCTGATAAATAAAGTTAACAAGTTCAAAAACGGGATAAAATCGCAAACATTTTCCATCAAATTGCCAAGATAATGATCTTTACTTTAACGAATCAAATACATAAAAATAATATTTTTGCTAAATCTGAGCAGTTCCCTCCCTTTCAACTCTAAGTTTATGCAATTCTGCCATCCAGACTTTGTTCCGAATGAACAGTCATGTGTGTGCGCGAAAGATCCAATGGGAGATCGATTCTTCCAATACGTTCATATAATAACAATACCACACTTTTTAAGTGCATTATATCTTCATTGATTTGAACGACTGAAGAAGGCTTCAAGATCAAGAAAATGGTCAAAATTACGTTCTGCAATATGCTACTTCCTCGCTGAAAATGTACTCGCCGATGTAAGGGATTACGTACAAATATTTCTTTTAAAAAATCAACTATGCAACTGTAACAGAGACGAACCGAACTAGATGTCCATGCGCAAATACAACATCCGGTTAATGTACCATGCAGAAACAGTATTTTGTCAATATATTTTGTAAAGTGTGCGAATAAAATGCATGCAACACCTACCTCTTTTTGTTCGCTATATCCTATACTAACCAACTGCAAAGTTTAGTTCATTTTTAAAGGCAACAACATCAGAAAA
>JAECUM010017554.1:0-48500 GCA_016617855.1 Megalonaias nervosa | reverse complement strand
TATTTCCCTAGAAAACAATGTAAAAATTGGTAAATAGGACTTACAGTTCGTGGATATAATCCAAAATTTGATCCTAAGAATGAAAACACAAGTCCTATCACTAAATAGTTCTATTAGAATCCAGGTTCGAATCTCGACGACGTACAGATATGGAAGGCGATGACGTCAGATGTGGTCCAATGTACGAATATCAACAATTCCTCAACGTAACACTTCCCCCATAAAGAAAAAAGAAAGATTTATATAATAAAGCTTTCTTTTTACCATATGTAAATTATACATGCGGTAAACAAAATTACATAAGAAAATTCTTATGAATTATATAAAGTGTATATGAAATAATATTTCTATACACGGGAAAGTGCATCTGCAATCAAATTGTCTTTTCCTTTGATGTGCCTGATGTTCAGATTATACTCTTGCAAAAACAAATTCCACCTTAATAATCTTTGATTTTTATTTTTCATCTTGTCGATGAAAGTAAGGGGGTTGTGATCACTATACACAACAACCGGAGAAGGAGCCGAGCTAATATAAACCTCAAAATGTTGTAATGCCAATATTAAAGCCAAACATTCCTTCTCGATTGTTGAGTAATTTCTTTGGTGCTTATTTAATTTCTTAGAGAAATAGCACACTGGGTGATCAATACCATTGCTGTCTTCTTGAATCAATACTGCTCCAACCCCAACATCACTTGCATCCACAGATAATTTAAAAGACTGATTGAAATTTGGAGCTGTTAGAACCGGCGCACTCTTGAGTATTGCTTTTAACCTATCGAAAGCTTCCCGACATTTTTCGGTCCAAAGAAACTTATTTCTCTTACTTAACAAATCTGTCAGAGGTTCAGCAATATTGGAAAAATTGGAACAAAACTTTCGATAGTATCCGGCCATACCCAAAAATCGCATTAATTGCTTTTTACTGACAGGCACAGGAAAATCAGAGATAGCCTTCACCTTAGCATCAATAGGTTTAACTTGACCATGTCCCACAATATGTCCTAGAAAAGTTACACAAGCACGGCAGAACTCACTTTTAGATAAATTGATTGTCAAATTAGCATCAGTGAGTCTTTCAAAGAATTTCCGAATCGTGGCTAGATGTCCTTTCCAGGTGTCTTTGTAGATGATGACATCATCAACATAAGCACGACAATTATCTAGACCAGAAGTAATCATATTCATCAAGCGTTGAAACGTACTTGGAGAACCCTTCATCCCAAACGGCATTACTTTATATTGAGAGAGTCCATCTGGAGTCACAAACGCCGAAATTTCTTTCGCCCTTTCCGTTAGTGGAATTTGCCAAAATCCTTTCAGAAGGTCAAATTAGGTGACGTACTTGGCATTTCCAATTTTATCAATACAATCATTGATCCTAGGTAACGGAAATGAATCTGCTTTTGTCACGCTGTTCACCTTCCTATAATCAGTGCACATACGGAAAGTTTTATCCGGTTTCGGAACAAGTATGCATGGTGAACCCCAATCACTTTTACTGGGCTCTCTGAAATCATTCTCCAGCAAATACTGAATTTCCTTTTTCAAGTATTCCTGTTTGAGAGGGTTCATCCTGTATGGGTGTTGTTTCACAGGTTTTGAATCTACAATTTCAACGTCATGAAAAATTTTGTTTTTCCTCGTAGGAATATCCGGAAACAAGTGCTCATATTCGAATAATAACTGTTTAAGTTCATTTCTTTCTTGTTGTTGCAAATGTAAAAGTTTCTGGTCTAGATCTTTCATAATTTCCGAATTCCGAAGATTTGTTGCTCCAAGATCAACGGTGTCCAATTGAATTTCTTCACTTGAATCCTCAGTTGGTGGGACAGGTACAACTAAATTAATTGTAATAATTTACTTGGCTATCTGTTTCAATATACTAGTACTCCATTAATTTATTTAGACCAGAGTACTATACTTATAATTTAACTCATTCATTTTCTTCTTTACTTTGTAAGGGCCATAAAATCTAACTTGAAAAAAATTTTGAAGAATGAACAAGAGAGAATGAACTCTATTACAGGACTCAAATATTCTCTCAAGTAAAGTTTTGTGAAACCATAGTTTCACTTTTGACTTGAATTGCAGAGTGCCAAATTCAAGCATAACATGCTGGGAAATTCCAGACATGAAATTTGATCTTTGACCTGATTGAACAGATTTAGGAAGGCCAAATTGAGTAAAAAGCTTTATCAAAGCTTTTACTATAATATTCCTCAAAGGAATTGCCTCAGGGAATTTTGTTGACTCACACATAATGGTCAACAAATATTGCTTGCCTGACTTGGTCTTAGGTAAGGGACCAACACAATCTACCATAATTCTGCTAAATGGTTTGTCAAATGCAGGAATAGGTTGCAGATGAGCCTTAGGTATCTTCTGATTGGGTTTTCCTACCATTTGACAAGTATGACAAGATCTACAAAATTTACAAACATCACTTTTGATTTTCGGCCAGTAAAAGTGAGTCAAGATCTTGTTATAAATTTTATTTATCCCTAAATGACCAGCCAGAGTAGTTTCATGGGCCAAACTAAATATTTCCTGTCTGTAAGATTTTGGAACTACAATCTGATAGTTCACTGACCACTCGTCATTAACAGGTACCTCGGGAGGTCTCCATTTTCTCATAAGAATTCCATTTTTAATGAAATAACAGACAGGTACTTCAGTGGCTTCAGTTTCACTAATGGCCCTCTGAAACAAACAGGAGATCTCAGGATCTTTTTCCTGTTCGACGACAAGTGATTGTCATTTATCACCCTGATTAGATAAAAGAGAATGAGTATTTAAAAGAGGATCACTGTGATCAATACCTTTCGACTGATCCAAATTAGAAGTGAAAGTGACCTCATCAAAAGCCTGACCAATACATGTGTCAGCTAAAGGAATATTTTCCTTATCAAAATCATTCTCAAGAGCTTTCTTTGACATAGCTCTGGTAACTGCACAAGCTGGATATAACTCAGGGTATTCTTTTTCAATAGGATCAAGTTTCTGATCCAAAGAAGGCTTGTCAGTTACAAGTGGATTAACCACAACCTTGTCTCCAGCTAGGTCGTTGCCTAGCAACAAATGAATGCCCTCAACGGGTAAGTTAGACACTATACCGACTGTCACAGGTCCTGAAACTAAGTCTGATGACAAATTTACAGAATGGAGAGGAACATTAACAAAGCCGCACTCTACTCCCTGAATGAGAACACTCTCATTAGAACAGGACTTCTCAGAAGAAGGCAAAATACCTGACACTAAAAGACTCTGAGAAGCTCCTGTATCCCTTAAAATTTTAATAGGGATAGGATTGGCCGAATCACCCAAGAGTGATATAGAACCCTTCGACATGAATGGTTCATAATTCTCCATAATAAAATCAGACGGGGGGTTTTGAGACCCAACATATGTATTGCTTTCAATACATGACCGTGTCCTTGACCTCTTAGAAATAAGAGCATTTGGGATAGGCCTCTCTTGATTCTGATGCCTATATTGCAATGTAAAGCAATCCGAAATGACGTGTCCTTTTGTCTTGCAATGGGTACACGTAGGCAGAGACAAGGATTTTGAATCAAGTTTATCAGAAACTTGATTTTTAGAAGTTGTGCCAGATTGAATTTTAGGAGGAGTCGTATTAGGCTGAAATACCTTTCTACCAGTAGACTGCTGAGTGAATGATTTGCCTACAACAGAAACTTTATGAGTTAAGGAGTACTCATCGGCAGAAAGAGCAGCATTTTCCAAGGTTTCGACCTTATGCTCTTCAAGATGAGTTTTAATGTCATAATGGATACAGTTTTTGAACTCTTCAAGTAATACAAGTTGTTTAAGACTTCCATAATCATGTTCAACTTTCTTGGCTAAGCACCACCTCTCAAATAACTGCTCTTTTTCTCTTGCAAATTCAACATGAGTCTGTCCAGCTTCTTTTTTATAGTTTCTGAATTTTTGCCGATAAGCCTCAGGGACTAAGGCATAGCCCCTTAAGATGCACTCCTTAACCAAATCATAATCAGAACTCTGTTGTACTGACATTGAATGATAAATATCACTAGCTTTACCAACTAGTACACATTGTAGTAGCTGAGTCCAATACTCCCTTGGCCATTTCAAATTTTCCGCAACTTTTTCAACACGAGGAAAATATTTGTCTACTTCTTTTTTTGTAAAAGGGGGAACTACCCTAATATTTTTTGTAATGTCAAAACTTGAATCTGTATGTGAAGTGGAATCGTACTTGCCACTTGCCAGCTCAAATTCTTTCATTCTAAGTTGAAATTCCCTTTCAGCCTTCTCTTTTTGTAATTGCATCTGTCTCTCTCTCTCTCTCCTCTTTTTCAAATTGTAATTGTTTATCTTT
Source organism: Megalonaias nervosa (assembly GCA_016617855.1). Lineage (NCBI taxonomy): Eukaryota > Metazoa > Mollusca > Bivalvia > Unionida > Unionidae > Megalonaias > Megalonaias nervosa. The sequence continues at coordinate 44,135 of JAECUM010017554.1, read as the reverse complement.
CTCCCTCTCCTGTCTCTCTCTCTCTCTCCTTTTCTTCAAACTGCATTTGCAATTGCTTCTCTTCAAAATGCAACTGCATTTGTTCTCTTTTTCTTTTTTCTGAAACTCGAGCTTCCTTAACTCTACTTCCATTTTGTATTTCATTTTTAATTCGATTACTTTAATGTCAGTGTCTGTCATAGACTTACTGACTGATGCCAAAACACTTTTATCAAAAATATCTTTCCCCACCAAATATTGGATCAAAATATTTTTAATTTCTTGTTTCGTTAAGGAAGATTTTGCGTCAGAAAGATCAAACTTTCTGGCAAGTTCAAGCAACTCATCTTTTTTCAGACCATCCAACTGCTCGTGAGTTGGATTAGAAAGAAAAGTTTCCACTTTTGATGACATTGTGAATAAAAGCCTGTTGTTTTCACTTAAGATTTCAAATAAAAATGTAAAATAGTACTTGGGATTTAAAACTAGGGGAATTTAAATTTCAAAAAACAATTTTCTGAAATATTTAACCAAAATTCATATATCCTGGACGAGCAACCCAATTTCCTTCTGTTACGTGTAGGCTCGTACAAATGTAACAGAAGAAAAGAGTGAAGTCAACAAGCTTTGTATATTTTAACAAAATAATTTATTTCCCTAGAAAACAATGTAAAAATTGGTAAATAGGACTTACAGTTTGTGGATATATGGAAGGCGATGACGTCAGATGTGGTCCAATGTACGAATATCAACAATTCCTCAACTGAATCACAGTTTTTGTTTCCGAATAATTCCAGAATAAATTTCCATGAGTATCTTTCAGAACTTTTTATAAGAAAGTCAACTTGTTGAGTTTCCAGGAGAATAAATTATTAAATCCAAAAATCAGATGAAAAACAAACAATCTGGCAACAAATAAAAAGAAACACTTTGTTCCTTCAAGATGTTAAAACGACTCTACTAGAAGAATATTAAGAATGCGTATTTAAACCCCAAAACATCATTTCAAGTCTCACGAGATGGGTCATGTGGTCTTTTACTACAAGAAAACCATACGCCAGTGTAGCCCCACTTAAAAACCAATAATTAGATAGCGTTGTTTACACATGGTGATCACGCAAGGAAAGTATGGCCCTGATACTGACCAATCATTTTAACTGTCTGTTTACTTTCTTGCCAGCCCAAGACGAACTAGGTTAACTAAAAATAATTCTCATGTAACACTTTTACGTCTTAAATAAACAACATTTGCTGAAAGAAACTATCGAATTACTGAAAAAGAATTTTGAATCCTTTCAATAATCATTACAATAAAATGTAATGAAACAAAAATAAAATAAAAAGAATTTCAAAACTAACACACAAACAATTTAATTACATATACGTAACAATATATATATTTAGATTATTGTACATTCATTTAATTATAGTTTGGTCTACACATGAATAGACTTTCTAGTATCAAATTGAGAATTTAATCTGACAGTCTGTATTCATTCTATATTGAAGTTTGTGGATCTATGTTCATACTTTGCAATATAAAAAAAAGGAATTTATTTTTCAGTGGTCTAAATTTATTCTTGACAGTTATACAGACTATATCCGACTGTGGTTATCCAGGTTGAAAGTGTAAGTGTAAGTCATCTATGAGAATGTTAGAATCGAATATTCTGAGGAATTTTCATTTTCAAGTTTTTATTCTCATACATAATTAACTCCATCCTACTGTAGTATGATGAACAAACTCAAAAGCTGTATTTTACAATTATAGATAATGTCTGTCGTTAAAGTAGTTCCAATTTCTTCATTAATGTACTAGATTAATAAGAAATGATACAACTGAGATTAGTATTTCAGATATCGGCACCTATACTTTTATAAGAAATGTTGCCCTGTTAAATAACATCTCCATTGTTATACAGTAAAACGCTCAGTTCATTAATTTTCAATTATTCATTTCTTCGTGTGAGAATCAGACCACACTTTTTCGTATCAAATATTAAATTTATGAGGAGTTTTTTCTCCCAATTATCAGCTCGTTCTTTCCATCAGTATCAATTAATTTAATATCGAGATATTTATACAGCTGTGTACACAATCTACTTATTGAGTAGATCAATAATTCTGACGGCGTTTTCCAGTTTATTACATTTCTGTATGCGATCAATAGCGAAATACTCCTTCTGCACAAGGTTCTTTCACACTAGTGGACGATGCGCTATTTCTTGCGAAGCTGTGTCTGGGGAAGAAAAAAAAAACATATTTTGTAAATAGTATTACACAATCCTCCGTGGTTTTTTTTCACACACGGTTAACTTTTAGCCACGTGGTTGCTAAATTTTACCGTTTCTGCGTTCATTAGATTCGCCTTCATACCAACGCAACCTTTGTATGGTGTGTTTGTTAATCAAGAACTACGTCAAAGACATCTTCATTAAACATTATTTTCAGAACAAAAATTATTTCCTTTCCTCTTTTCGAAAAAAAGGCTCTCTACTGGCAGACAAGAATTTGAAGAAATTACGAAGCGTGTTTCTTACTCTTTTTATCTTGTTTAATTAATGAGTATTGAAATAATGTAAGATATTCTTGAGAGTCAAACAGGTTTTATTAACAAAAATATTTTTTATGTTTGAATAAAGATGTTTACATGATAAGTGCAGTACAAGAATCGTTGTCCTGGCCTATAACCTTGAACTTGAACTCGCGGATAGAAGACCCTTGAACTTGTCTCAAATACAGTGATGATATGCTATATGCTAAGTTTGCTTTCATCTATAATTCGTGTTTGAAAAGATTTTATAAAAACACAAAGCACGCAAACACCACCACCCCCAATACACACACACATATTAAACAAACAAGTGCACATATTAAACAAACAAGTAAGCATTTATTAAACAAATAAGTACACATATCAAAACAACAAGTACACATACCAAACAAACAATTACAAATGTCAAGCAAACAAGTACATACATGTACACAAAGAAGAACACATATGAAACAAACAAATACACATATAAAAAACAAATACACATATAAAAACAAACAAGTATACATATCAAACAAACAAGTACAGATATCAAACAAACAAGTATACATATCAAACAAACAAGTACACATATAAAACAAACAAGTATACATATCAAACAAACAAGTATACATGTAAAAAACATGCAAGTATACATATCAAACAAACAAGTATACATATATAAACACGCAAGTATATATATATATATATATATATATATATATATATATATATATATATATATATATATATACACGCAAGTACACATATATAAACAAACAAGTACACATACATAAACAAGTACACATATCAAACAAACAAGTACACATATATAAACAAAAAAGTACACATGCATAAACACGCTAAGCCACATATATAAACAAACAAGTACACATAGTGTTGTCCCAATTGTAGTACGGTTCTAGGATAACAAGAATTTTTTTCCAAGCTCTTGTACTGTTGCAGATTTTGAGAAATGGATTTTAAGCCGTATTGACAATATTTGGAGAGAAGAGGAGATCCAGCGTTACAGGGTGTGCTAAAGTCAAGACTCACGTGTTATCGGGACACAATGGACAATTTCTTCAAATATAATTCAGAAAGAGGTACAGAATGTCCCACATACACCATAAACGAAGCCATACTTATCCACATGATAGTGGGACAAGTACAGCTGTACGATCCCATGAGTTGCTTGGCCATACTTTTGAGTAGAAAGCCTAAAACGTTTTGAAGGACAGAAATGTGCAAAGGCTATTTTCGAAACCTTTTCATTACCGAACCTAAACAATAAGTGGTGCTCCCGCATTTGCCTGACGTTCACTATTACGCCTCAGACGGTATGCGCACAGAACAAGGAGAAGCATTCTACCAAATTCACTCTTCAGACCCGTTTGACTTTTAAGAACTGCTAAAATATTGCTGACCTGATGTGAACATTTTATCCCAGTATTGTGGACAGTTTACACAATTATTTCTGGATCACTGAGATTTCGACCGCCAAAACGTGGTGATTAGTTTATCGAAAGAAATTCATGACTGAGAACAAACTAGCTATCGTACCCCCCCCCCCATATTACACGGTCAGCCGTCTACACTCCCTAAAGGCTCTGCGTTCGTTATGTGAAAGTGAAGACAAATAGATATCACATATTGGAAACGATGGAGAATAGAAAATTGGAAGTCATTCTGTGGATGGCTGGGATTTAAAAACATCCCAGACGGTGTTCGAATTACAAGGATGTTTTTTTTTCCCGGATGCCACGTTTGTTTCCTCAACGAGACATGACAAATATTTTCTATGGGGTGATCATGGAAGAGTTGTACGAGCAAACATACCAACGACGACTGTTGAAGGATACCAAGTGATAGAAACGTGGGAGCACAATTATGATCAAAGCTGAACGCATTGCCGAATGTTATAACATAGTGAATATCGCACCTTTCAATCCAGGCAACTTTTTATCGAAGGTCGAACCAATGCAACATGCGTGGACGAAACTCAAGGAGTGCCATTCAAATAGATCGATGGGCGTTATTTGTATGATAAGGTGTGCACATGTAGCGATTTCCTATTGGGCTCCCTGTAGTCTTGACATAACACATCGATGTAGAACACATTCGCCAGTAAAAAGGGTTGGTCGAATGCAGGGTCTTACCCCCAACTAACTTACACCATCCTGTCATACAACACCATTGCCAAGGAAAACTGAAGTTTCATTTATGTCGTACATGTGCTCAAACGTGTAATCAGGATCAACCTTGTTGCCACAAGGATGAAGAACACGCACTGACATGAACGTGGGTGAGTGAATTGTTTCAAACTCTGCATCGTGGATACTGTTTTGTTAAAAGTATACGAACTTTGGCACTTTCCCAACACCGAACGATACAGAGAAGGCGAAGACTCCAATATAGACTTTTTTCTGGCTACGTCAAACAAACCAAAGGTCGAAACATTGCGCTTGCGGCTGTCAATCTTCGTATCAGACTCAAGAAAAAAGAGAACGGTACTGATTCCCACAAGGCCTCAGTTTGGAACACGTGGAAAAGAAGGAAAAGATAATCGTTTGCCAAAGTCATGTTGAATTGTTTGTTGGGAAAATTGGCACAACTTCGTATACTACTCAAGAGAGAATACATGTCTGATCTAAGTCGCTTCTTTCAACTGGTTGACGACAAAGGAAAACTCATGAAACGTGTAAAGCATCTATGAAGATTCGATCTTGGCGAATTATCAATAAGTGACAGACTTTACACTTTCCGATGAGTTTGTAAATGTCATCATTCCAGTTTACGTGACAGACGATGCCCGTTTAAAATCGTTTGATGCCTTGTAATGTTCAGAGGTCGAGTACTTCACTTTGACACCGACAGCTGTATGTGCATCCATTGTCCTTACAGCCATCACCCAGCAATCTAAAGGGATCGCTTAGATGCAAAGACTGACAAACTCCCAGAAGACACTATTCTAAGTTTTGCTAGTGGTTTGCCCAAACGTTATGGATACCAATATAGAGACCGACATGGAGAAATTCATACCAAATATAAGGTCAAAGGACTGACACAAAAGGTAACGTCTTGAAAGAAGCTTTACAGTCCGAAAAAGATCAAAACTTTCGGTTGAAAATATTGAATCCAAATAAAATTCTTAAAATTGTACGCTTACAAAACCACCAAATCGTCAGTCGACCTTTAGAAAAAGTAAAATTGTGTGCCAGAAACAAGAGCGACTTCCAAACCAAACACGTTACCATATGGACACACTGAACTGAAGTTTAAAATACATGCCAAAACAGAAACGTCATTTTGAGTACAGACGCTGACCTTGAACAGTCAAATTTCACGCAGAAAAAATGCGTTATCCGACACTATCTATGTCTTCCTTCACAATACCATCAGATTCAAATTCGTCCGAAACGAAAATGATTCAGTAATCCCTAAAGATCATTTTCACATCCAAATCAGGCACAAAGTGACTTCCAGAAAATTTAGAATAAGCACACAGTAAAATTTAAAGACTTCAAGTCTCAGGAGGCACCAGAGAAAGCAGCAGGTTTAATTACGGACTTAGTGGATTCATTCTTAGGAGGAACTGAAACGACAGTGTTGGGCTAAAGATCAAGATCGTTTGAGTCTCCTGTATGACTCGGACTTATCATACCTACAGAATTAACTTCTTCCTAACGCTTGTTAAATATTCAAGATGTTCAACAAACGAGAGAACAGTTTGACATCACCGATGGAAAAACACTATTCACATGAAGAAGACAATTTCTTTCCTTGATGTACTTTTGATGCTTGCCAATAAATGCGTATAGAATGTTGGATACACCAACAGATTTACGACAGGAAAAACCTTGTATTCGGCGCTTGGACACAAGAGGAAGCCGACCATACAAAAAAAAAAAAAAAACCCACCAAAAAATACATGAACTTTGTGTGTGCATGTATTTTTTTAACTTTACATTGATTGCATTAAGAAAGAAAAGGTGCATTTTTTGTTTTCATGAAATGTAAGTATGTTGTACGTGAAAAGTCTTTATTTCAAAGGTAAACTAGCTGTAGCATGAACTTGTAATTTTCAAAATGTACTTTTCTCGAACCATGAATTGTGTTTTAAGAAATATGAATATGGTGTATATGAACTTTTGTTTTATGACATTATAATATGTTGCATCATCAACAGTTTTTATATGAATTTGTTGTACCATGAAAGAAAGAAAACATGATCTGTTTGTTATGGCATGTCAATATTGTATATCATGAATTTGTGTTTGTTATTTAATGTAAATAGGTTACGCCATGAATCATATATTTTAATGTACATATTTGTAACATAAACCGCATTTTAAAGACAAAATGGCCATTGGTTGTACCATGACAAATCAGAAATCTAAACACCATGATTATGGCTGCACCACGAGCCCCCTCTTCCGTTTTAACACGTGATTGACTAAAGGTTTGAGTATCAAAGTTGGAGACATTGTATCTTCGTTATCCCTTTAACATGTTGATTACTGGACAGAGGTTTTCAGACAAAACCGACTTTGTCAAACATTTGATCGAACACAAATCACAATTGATCGCCCACTACAGCGTATCGTGTGGTGTTAGAAGGAGTGATAATCGGCTTACAGATTACTCCAAGAAAGTCAAGAGGAACCAATTTTGTTTGGCGAAGGTATTCCTAGCGAAGATGATGAGATCATGTCTGACTTTAGTCAAATACAGCTTGTCATCTTCGACTTCATGTTAGAAGAAGACGAAGAAAAATTGGAAACTTTAGTTTAGACGATAATGACATCATCGTAATGCTAGTATTATTTACATTACTAAAAATATTTCAACAAAGTAAAAACAAATTTCATGTTTTTAAAGTTCAAGAGACAAATCTCAGATGAGTCTCAACGACCATTATGCGGTGTTGTTTGGAAGTTCAAGAGACAAATCTCAAGATAAGGTGTTAGCCAAACAGTTAGGAACACCTTAGTTGAATTATGAGTATGACAACGCCACTCAAACATTCATTTTTATTCACTCGTTGATTGAAAACTTATCACCTCCGATTATTTGAGATTTCGTACCAATTTATTTCACCATTGACGCCAAGAAAGGAGTTCATGTCATTAAAACGTCACCTTTTTGACGTCCGTCTGAAATGCACCCTTATTACAACATCCTTTGCTTCTTTTCTTTCAAACAATATTCAACATGACATCCGTTCAATCCCATCCTCCTGCTAAATTGAATCCTGCACTGTATGCCATCAGTCGGGAAAACAAATGAACTGGTACGGACACGTTTGTTAGAAGCGAGTCTCAAAGAAGTCTTATGATAGTTTACTTTGACAGCAAGTCAATTACTTCAAGGCATCATTCACATACGCCATCAAAAATGTAAACTATAGTTGACACAACAATAATCGGGGGTTGACACAACTGATGGATCCATCATCGATACTCAAACGCAAATCAAATCCTTTGAACGCCTTATAGAAGTGGATCTTTAGGAGTTGTCATCATCAGTTAACTTTTAAAATGTAATCCTCATGTTGAAGCCAAACAAAGTGAAAGCCAAATCCCTCAAAATACGGCAACAGATCAAAGAAGAGTGGTGATGCAGCAAATTCATACTTTCACAAAAAGAACAAGAAAACTCCAGTAATTTGTAAATGCGGCTATGGTTAAAAGTTATGATGTTTCAGTACCCGCCCTCGCTTACTCGATCTGGCAATCCTCGCAGATTTTAAATAAAGCATCTGTCTTGGAGGGACTGGCCTCGGGTCATTGACCACAAGTCAAAGTCAAAAGAGACAGCCCCAGATAATGGTCTGCAAAATTTTGCTGAAAAGAAAATGTTCGGTTGGGAAATTGGGTCACAGTGCACTTGTGACCAGTAATCATACTTTCACCTATTGCAATTTAGAGGACAGCCATTTTCATGTCAATATTTTATACTTACACAAAATGTTATTTATGTCTTATATTTAAACAAAACCTCTAAATAGACTGTCAGTCATGTCTTGTGTTTGTGTAAAAACTCTAAACGCAGTTAATGTTACTTTTTAGTTAGGCTTCTTGTCTAAACTGTATCACCAGATGAATTCTAATCAGATGTAAACTAAAGTCAAAACTTTCTTTCAGACTCCTGTAGTGAGTTGTATAACGGACTTATCCATCATATCTGAAACAAGCTTGGAAACACTGAAATTGCCAAAACCATGTTTTTGTTAGAGCTTCAAAGTATAAGTCTCAATATGGTGCAGTACATTGTCATATTTTCTGATGCAAGTGGATAGTCATTGTGCAGGTCGTGAATTCCTGCAGAATACTCAAGATCGACTTCCAAAACGTCGTTTTGCAAAGTTTCTACGGCAACTGTTCTGGCGACATCGAAGAAAGGCGATCCACAGGTATTTTTGTGACATAGCCCAGCCATAGACATTGATGGAGTACAGACAGATGATATGTCTGATGGTTGCGCAAGATCGCAATCAGGCAAATATTTATTGTTCGCGACAGAATGTCTGTTGGAGCTTACGGAAATTCCATCACGAGGTTATCTTTTGATCAAATGATACATGTCGATGTCGATGATCAATTCCTACCAGACAATTTCAGTACAGAATACCAGGGAAAGAAACATGCTGAAACATACTGAATAATACCGAGCCGGGTCCAGTTTAAAGCACAATATGCAAATATTTAGAAAGCTTTCAATAGCGTCTGCAAGAAGTAGCTGTTTTCAGATACAAGACATGATACTTGCGAATGATTTTTATGTCACATTTGTTCCAGACTTTGCAGACATGGCCGTAATTTGCATCAGAACTATTTGTGTTGATTACAAAAATCTACGTGTCCCACGACGACATGTAGTCACAGGGATAAATTCCTTTGCGTGTGACCAAGTCAACTTTGTGTTCAAATTCATCTTCGGTATGCTTCAATACCTTTGTGTTCATGACTAGTTCTTTTAACGACCCTTTTATAAACTGAATAATATCTATGAAACGTAATTTGACAAGTGAAAATGGCATGTAGCGCTCCATGTCGTTTCGAATGCAGCTATTTTCCTCAATAAACTTTCCAAAATGTTTTACGATCAGATGCGAGTCATATCCACGCAGGTTATGGAGAAAAAATAATAAAATCTAGTAACTTCATTATACGATTGCAGTTGATATAGTTCGCAGCTGTAAAATGACAATCATCTCGGACTCGGTCGCAAACCAATTGCTCCTAACAATTCCAACTCAAGTCAGATTCCTCAAATTTGTCTCTTTCTTCTGCGGTATTATTCATTTTCACTGGAGAAACGACACTCAGCACAGCGATACAGTTTTATGGGATTACTAAAAGTATGTTAATACAGACCAGTTTAAAGAATATTTGCAAGGAATATGTTCTTTATACTCGTTGGTAAAAGAAGATCCTGAATTGGGGACCACGACTGAGATGGAAACAGTTAGCGCTTCAAAATCAGCACAACTGACAAAAGTCACTCTTGTTTTATGACATCCGTTTCTTTACGTTAGAGTATTTTTGTTTTTAACAGCCGTTACGGCTCTTGTAGTATTCATCCAATCCAGACCATGTTGCTCAAGCAGGCCTTTACGCGCGAATCCATGAAGGCATTTAATCCAATAATAGTTACTATCTGCAGCGCCGTGATGAATATAAATCAAATAAATATTTTTCAAGTTGGACACAGATGCTACATGTAGCGGAAAAATGTTGATATCATCCACACCAAAATCTTTCGCTGAAATTTTGTTTAATTTTTCAAACTTTGGCCGCAAAATGCCACAGTGTTGGTCTAGGTTTATAGGTGTCTAGGGATCTTTAGGCAAGATAATAAAATGGCCTGCATTTTTCACGTCGTCAAGCGCTGGTCCTAGAACCATATCCTTGAACCTTTTTCTGTCGGGGTCGTTTTCCTCTTCCTCTACCTCTGTTCCTATTTCTTCCTCATTTTCGTCGTCCCCTGTCTCAGCAGTTTCTTGTTCTCCTCGACTTTCATCATTAAAGACGACGAAATTTCCAAATCTGCTACAACTGTGTCAACATCCTCACTATTAATTTTCTGGGCTGTTGGTGTTTCCTTACTTACAGGAGTATGTGCTGCTACACTGGCAAATGTTTCCTGTATTTTAAGTTGTTGTTTAGCCGGAACTTGGTCCGGTTTTCCCCTGGGCAGTCACGACTTTAGGCTTGGCCCCATGTTGTACAACTACTCTTTCATTTCGTGCCGTTTCTATAATTGGCTCGGTCGGCTGCTGGGTATTGGTCTTTTGTTGGGACGTGTTCAGTGGGCTGCTCGCTAACTGGGTCTGCACTAATTGCTCCGTCTGTTGGTGCAAATTTCCCCCTCTACGACGACACCTGGGCCTTTTTCTTGCTTCTACTTTGTTTTCCCATATTAAGAGTAGCGTAGTTCTGTTCTGCTGCGCTCTTAAACTCCATTTCTGTGTTGCTAGTTGCTCTGTTCGCTCTGTTCGCTGGAGACTAAAATGATGGTCAGACTGGAGACAGACTCGCTTTATATGACTCAAGCGCGGACGCAATAGAAAACATCCCTACGGTTCTTTGGTAGGAATGCTATAGCTCATCTCATCTAAAGAAAACTGCAACAAAACTTAGCACTCGAAACAACCTACTACGCAAACTGGCTGGCTCACCTGGGGCAATAGTGATCAGACACTCAAGACATCAGCACTGGCCCTCTGTTATTCGACAGCCGCGTATTGCGCTCCTGTCTGGGCTTGATAATCCCATACTAAGCTAATTGATGTCCAACTCAATACAACAATAATCTCTGGAACACTACGTCCTACTCCTTTACCATGGCTGCCAGTACTCAGCAATATTCCCCCTCCACATCTGCGTCGCCAGGAAGCAACCATAAAAGTGTTGGCTAAGGTCTATGCCAGTGAGAAAACTTTCACTGTACATGGACATCACCTCACATCCAGCAGCCCGCTTGACTTCGAGACGCCCAATCTGGTTAGGTCCGTTGCCGGAGGATATGACAGCTATTTCAGCATGGAGCGTTGAGTGGTCTTCAACAGATGTTGTAAACCATTCCCTCGTAGCTGAGTCATCTGTCTGCTATCCTGGCTTCAACCTTCTACCTCATCTGTGGACCACACTGAACCGCTTTCGGACAGGACAGGGTCGTTGTGCAGTCAACCTTATCCGATGGGGCCAGGCCACTAACTCTTCCTGTTGCTGTGGAGCTCTTCAAACCATGTCACACATTCTGAACAACTGTCCACTGACAAAGTTCCCCGGTGGACTGCAGGCTCTGCATGTTCCTGATGATGACTCTGTTAAATGGCTCAGCAAGAACTGCACACAATAATATATAATATCTCATGTAGAGGGATAGAGAGATAAAAAAAAATTTAAAACAAACCACAAACAATAACTTTTGATAATATTTTTATTGAACCAACAAACAATCAACAAATGAATAATATCAACATATTTTTTTCGAATAACAAATTTTTGACAAGGTTGACAACGTTGCGAAGTCAAGTTAGACTTCCACTGATCGAGGTCAATTGGCCATTGATGTACACAACGTTTTATAGATAAAGACAAGAGATGTCCATAATGGTCACAAAACCATCTATCTACTGTTTCATAGTTTCTAGAAGAGTCATGATCATAACAAGTCACTAAATGTTCTAAAAGATATCCAAGACAGCTTTGATGAAGAAAATACACACAATTTTGTCCACACACCATAGAATATGTGCCTTGTAATTTCACATTATTGAACCGCGTCGTCTGGGCATTTCTTCTTATAAAGTCGATGATGTTGTCTTCCAAAGGCGGTAATCCATACGAATCAAAATACTCCACAAAGGCATCGTGGGGAAAGTAGATGATTACCCAGTGCGTTCCTGGGAGATGACTGTCGTCCGTGTTGATGACATAACATACAACAGGATTCCAAGTTCCCAGGCATCCATTTTGTTTTATTTTCTTTCCACAGGTATTGATAAGTCATCAATTCAATTGTGATTTTTTGGTTGAAAATCTCTGTCAAGTAAACGTCTCTTCGCTTCGTCTCCGTACTATATGCCAAGAGAGATTCGATGCGACGGATCTCCAGAGCAGTCAATGGAGGGGAGGAATTATCACGCAAGTCTTTCTACCACTGATGCAACTCTGCTTCTTCCGAGATGAAACCCCAAGCGTCATCCAGATACTCGTCCAATTTTTTCTTCTTGGCTCATCATCAGACATTTATCGTGTTGAATTTGACTGGGATGATCGTTTTGACACACCCATAGCAATCTTTCTTCGTCAACCCTGTAATTGTTTCCACCAGGTGTTTAGCAAAGCAGGAGACTAAATGTTGTTCCAAAGAGGTTCCACCATTCAAAGAGGGATAAGAGTCTTCCATAGCCTCTAATAGTCTAGAATGACTTCTCTCAAACTGTTGACTTCTAGAGTGTTATTGAATTCGGCATACAAGATGACGTTCACCGTGTTGGGTAGAGCTTCTGAAAACTGAAGTTCCACACGCAGTTGACCAGATTTTATAAGGTGGAAATGTCCCTCGCCGTTACCTTGGTCTGGAGTGAAATCAACGGCCCACAAAGCGTAGCCTCTTGCATAATTGTCATACTAAATGCCGTGGCTGCTGTTGGTCCCTAACTGGCCCGTGGCTTTGTACATGGACAAGTACGATCTCAAATAATTCATCTCGACAAACTTAGGTTCGAAGGGTCTGGTACACAAGGTCTTGCCATCGCGATTGACTTCGATCATGGACACTGCAGTGCTTAAACTCGAAAGGATTGGCAGTGACGGCTCCGTTGAGGGCTTCGTTGCTGTCGATGCCAATGATCAAACGTTTGGATAACTGCCCTTGGAACAGATGATCTTCGATCTTTGATCCGAGTCCAGCGGCAATGATTCCACGCGTCGTATCGGATACTTGGCGGTCTTTCTGCTCATAGTGTGGATGATGTCTTTTCCCCCTTTAGGTAACACTTCCACGCGTCGCGCGTAGAGTCTTGCTTCTTGGATGATGGTTTTGTACTCGTTGAAATCAGCCATCAAATGGTAAACGGTGCTGCTTCGATTCAGTCTCAAGCGGATATCCATCCCGTTTACCAAATACTTTTCTTGCAACCAGATGTCCAAATGCAAACGATCCATCAGTTCTAAACGACGCCCTTGCAGGATTTTCTTTCGATGGTAGTTAAAGCCCACATTGTGAGGATCGTCAGCTGCTGTTAGGATTGTGTCGTTAAACTTGTCCTCGCCTGCAGTGCCAGGTTTCCATAAGACACAAGCATCCAGATGAGTGTTCTTGGCATCTTTTCCGTACGTCAAGAGATTTTCAAGGTACGCTTGATAAGGGTAAGTATCCATGCTGCTGCTGACTAGTTTGTTATTCAAGTACAAATCCACTTCGCTGAAGAAGGAATGCATGAAAAAATTGTTGACGGGAGCTACTCACGCATCGGCTCCCGGAGCGGTGACGTCCGTTTTGATCACTTTGACATTCAGGTACAAGCAACTGCAATTCAGATCAATGTAATCTTCGGGCTGTCCATTGATTTCAAATTCGATGGGGGCTGAGGTCGTCAAAGAGGAGATGGGATAAAATTCTACCCATTGGATTCTTGCACTGTCATTATAGTGGGTGGCATGGCAAACAGATCCAGTTCCGACTTGGAACATTCGCAAGATTCTCGGTGCATCATTTTTTCTCTCTGTTACCATCGGTTTCAAAACGGGAGCCACGGAACGAAACGCAGATTTCAGCATATCTTCGTCTTCTTTTTTGGTCACTCGTTGTAACTCGGGGAAGTAAAACGTTCCTTTTAACACTTCCCCGTTCATGTCTTCCAATTTATAGACGGTAGGATGACGGCCATGCACTCGTCCAGTGACACGAAACAATTCGGTGGTCAAGTTGGTTAGGTAACATTTGTCGAAAGTGCGTTTGGTTTTGTCAATGCTCACCCTAACACTCCACCTTTCTTGGGGACAGCCACAGTCTGGGACGTACCAAACAGGCGCTCAAAGGCGGTCACTTCATTGTCGGGAGTCACTTCTTCGGGGGCACATTCGATGCTCCGATGGTAAGATTGGTTGTACGCTTTGACCAGGTACGGTAAGACGTCCATGTACTTGAGAGTGTGTTGATGCGTAAAATATTTCCACATGAGTTCTTTCAAGGTACGTTGAAAACGTTCCACGATGCTTGCTTTGGTTTCGGGATTCTCGGTGGTGAAAAAATGAATGTCTCGTTTCTTTAATTTCTTTTGGAAAGCTAGGTTCAGGATGGGTTGATTGTAGTAAATGCTGGCTAACAAATTCTCCATCAGGACTCTCTCTCTCTCTCTTTAATAAGTCACCCACTCTTCACTGATGCTACTCTGAATGGGGTGAGGTGGTGGTCTGAAAACGGCTTTACGTGTCCGACGTGCCACGGGAGTAGAAGTCGACGGTAGTGGTGGTGGTAATGGGATGCCTTTTGTCTTGCTTTCTTTTTCACTTCTGGTTTCCCTTTTGTCTTTTTCGCTTCTGTCGAAGGAGGAGTGGACATCATCTTTTTAAACCAAGCTTTGAGTTCTTCTCGTTGGGGTGTGGGGGAAGGGGTCAACAAGGACGCTGAAATCTTACGAGGGATGGGAACCGCTGATGGTGTTTGAAATACTTCTCATGCCTCTTCTTTCTCAGACACGTGTTTCATGTATTTGGTTTTGTCGTGAATCATCTGGAAATAACGGGCTTGTTCAGTCAAATACTCCGTCTTGGGTAAACACATACTTTGTGACATTTTCCCCACAAACAACTTACCATCACTTTGGCAAACGATCGCCTTCTCTCGTTTTTCTCGATGTGATCTAAAGTGATGCCTTCCTGCTCAAAGTATTTCTCTTTGAATTTCTCTTAGTCTTCGGGAGTGTGGCACCAGGAAGGATAGCCGCTGGCTTCTTGTTTCAGTTTCAAAAAGGCATCTATGTAGTCTGCGAAAATGCCTTTCTGAGTTTCGTTGCGTTCTTCCTGGGTGTACTGACAAGTTTGGTCTTGGCAAAAGTACGGCACAAGGGAAACATCAGTTTTCCTTGGTAATGGTGAGGTAAAACGGGATGGTACAAGTCCATGGCAGGCAAGACTTTACATTTAATCAATCCTTCGTGTTTTCGAATGTTTTCCACGTCGATATGTTCCGTCAGCAATTGTGGATGCCCTGCGGAAAAGTGACATATTTGCACACGTGAGGATACAGCGAACACACGTCCAAATATTTGATTTCCTCTCCTTTCACCTCGTCGGTACTGCAAACAGGTGGCAATCGTTCGTCCTCCGTACAAACTGTCCTGCTGGTTCAGAGGGTCCACCAACTTGTAACTTTCCACGATGCTCTTAATTTCGGGATCTGTTTTCAAACGGTGATCGTACTCGCGTTCCCACATTTCCGCCACTTGGTATCCTTGCTGTTCTAACTTAAAGCGTCGCTGAATGTGGCCTTGTACAAGTCTTCCATGCTACGTTGTAAAAACTGATTTTGGGTGTACCGTTGAGGGTAGTAGATCGGACATCCGTGAAATAAGCAACCGTTAAGCTCGTAGATGATCTTAGGGTTTTCTAAGTCCCAACCATCCATGGTCTTTTCACCTCCTCCATTTCGGGCGTGTTGGCTCCATTTGTTATCCTTGTCACACAAGTAAGGTAGCCAGCGTAGAGCTTTGACCGAGTATTGACGTTTGACAAAGTTCGTCGTTTGAGGGTGAATGACAGCCAGGGACTTCTCGGGCATGAATCGTTTGCGGTACACTAAGGAACACGCTTTGGCATTAATGCAGGCTTTTTTCAAAGGATCGATCCCTCCGTGCTCCATGAACAATTCTCGTAATTTTTCACAGCATCGCCGTAAAATGTGCACGTCGGAACGACAATACTTTAACATTTCTTCCTGAAAGTCGAAGGGATCCGAAGCGTGAGTTTGGAACCAAGCGAAAAAGCTTCTCGTTGTTAGGTGCGCATGTTGTCGGGGTCATAGTAGTGAGCATGAGGCAAATGGGGTAGAACGGTGTGTTGATTGGCATCGGTACTGAAAAAGTGCGTAAAATAGCCTTTGGCCATTTCTATCATTCCAAATGTTTTAGGCATTCGACTCAAAGGCATGGCCAAGTAACTCATCGAATCTTTAACTTGCACATGTCCCACTTTCATGGAAATGATTTTGGCTCCGTTTAAAGTCACTTTAGGACGTTCGGTGCTTTGTTCCGTATAGTATTTGAGAAGAAACTGTCCATCGTATCCCGAGAAATTGTGAGCCATCACCGTGGCATAGCGATGACAATCTTCGTAACGTTCGATGTCCTCTTGACTCCACGTTTCGTCGATAGGGTCTAAGATCCACTGGGCAAAATCGGTCAGCGTGTTAGGTTCCCGAAAGATTTCTTCACGTCCTCCAGGAATCTTGCTACAGTGAGCGCATTGACAAGAGACCGATTCTTGGATGCACTTCTCGCACGCTCGATGAGGCACACAGAAATTAAGAATGTGAATGCCGGTCTCTTTCATGCATTCGAAATTGAAAAAGATGAAATTGCCTTTCTTCTGGTCATCTTCTTCTTCCTTATGTTGTGGTTGGTATGTTTGAATGTAGCATTCGTGTTTCAAGTTCATGATTTCGTGACAAATGTGACATCGTTTCTTTCCTGAACATACGTGAGCCTTGGTACTATTGGTACATATGTCTTGTCCACAAGTAGGGCACAATCTCAGGAGCTGACAAGCACTTTTCCGCTGTGAACCTTGCGTCTTCAGATGTTGTTGGTAACAGGTAGGGCTGAGAAAAGTGCGCTGACAGCTGGGCAATGCACTAGTTTTTATCCTTCGCCAGGACAGGGTTTAGAGGCCAAACATTCCTCACATTTCGATCCACAATGCTTGTGTTGCTCTTGATTGTTATACCCATAGTCACATTTCTCACAGTAATAACCGTATGCCAGGAATCCGGTGATACTGGTAATGGCATCGAAATGTTCATCGTGATGATAGACGTGAATGTATTTTCCATCTTTGAAATTTTTGCCTCGAAACAACAGAGGTCCACGCACTTCTTGAGGTTGCACTTTCATGGTGTAACGTGAAGCCAAGACATCTTGCAATTTTTGCATTTCTGGAATGCCACGGGGTGTGTCTTTGGATAGGCCAGCTTGCTGTAACAGGAGTTCTGCTTCTCTTTGTTGTTTGGCTCGGTCTGATCGTTTAATAGTTTTCCAGGCTCTTTTCCATCCTACCGTGTCGTTCTTGTCTGCATACGTTCGTCCCACCACAATGGCACGGGCTAAACACATCTTGTCTTGAGTTGTTAATTTGGACGAGGCTCTTTTTGGTGCTGCGAAGATTGTCCACCAATAACACCATTTTGCGTCCGGTCCCTTTGGGAAGAGAAATGTGGGCCATAAACGGTGTCGCTTTTTCATTGGTGATGTGAAGCTTGTCGTTGGACTGCTGTACGTGTTGAATCTTGTCGATGACTTTGTAAGGTGTCAATTTTGATGGCCTGCTAAACTCGATCAAAACGGGTGACTTCAGACTGTCGTGATAAATGGAAAGTGTCAAGCGATTGTCTTCGTTGGCTCGACATTGCCGTTTCCGTGAAGTTAACAAAGAATCCCACAAATCGGTAGCTAATGTTTATCTTGATTATTGTGATGCTACTTTCTGTGTACTGTGCTAGCAGTAGAAGGTCATAATAGTCCACGAGTCATGATGAAGGTCATAATAGTCCACGAGTGCGGATGAAGGTCGTAATAGTCCACGAGTGAGGATGAAGGTCATAACAGTCCACGAGTGTGGATGAAGGTCATAATAGTCCACGCGTCAGGATGAAGGTCATAATAGTCCACGCGTCAGGATGAAGGTCATAATAGTCCACGAGTCAGGATGAAGGTCCTTAGAAAAGTGTTTTTGTGAACATTATGGTATTTTCTTTACTCAGAAACATTGTGTGCATCAATAGCAAAAATGCTGTTGTGCTAAATGATTGTATGTTTGTTTATGTTGATGTCTATGTTTACAACTCAAACTTAAAACCCCTTACACCTCTTTTATGTGTGATTGCATTGTATGTTTGTGAGAGAGTATTTTAGCGCCAATGACCCAAATGATCGAATACTATTTATTAATCCAAGGAACGGAATGTCACATTCGAAGGAAAAAAAATATAGTATATAAAAGAAAAAGTCATGCTCTTTTTATTGATGATCAATATGTTAAGCATTACAGATAAATGATTTACGCAAATTTATATACTTGATATACATGTGAAGATTGAATTTTCTATGAAGTTTTACAAATTGCATTTTTTATTGTTGTAACTTACATTTATATAATTTAATGAAAAAAAAAAAAAAAACTGTGATTGCTGCTTAAATGCAACAATACGTCTAACATTGTATCCAAATACGGCAAAAATCCTACTGTGTTCTACGCTGCGAATTCAGTAACATGATACAAGATGTATCAGGCTGATTAAATAAATTAGAATGTTGGCTCAGCGACTGCCGATTCAGTTAATTTTTCAAGGATATTGGTTAAACGAATTTTTGTATACTTATGTCACAAGAAAAAACCCCAAAGATTTGCGAAGTGTCATTAACTGTGAAGTTTTGAGCTTTGAGTTTCCGTAAAACGTCCGAAATCAGTCTTGTAATTTTTCTTAACTCCGAAGCGCAGGGGTGAGTCCTGTATACCCTTACATGGGAGCGAACTCACATTCCTTGCTGCCAGAGATTACAATGTAAGTAAAACCACCCAAGTCTTTGGCAATAGCGTGGTTCAAGACTTCACAGCGTTCGCCTTCCTTTTCCTACAAGCAAGAAAAATTACGTACTAAGACGTTTGGTATTAATTTACTTTAGAAACAGTTTAATTCTGTCGAAGCATTTGAAACATTTTTGTATTATTTTTCTTATATACTATTAATGATAAAATAGATATTGTGTTTTGGAAAGTTAAATTGTATCAAGAATTTATATGTATTTGTAATCGTAGTATTGATTTATTGTAAAGAAGATTTCGCTACCAACTTCATGCTCAGTAATAATTAATTCAGAAATAAAATACCTTTGAAACTACAGAACATAATATATTTCCATTTAAAGTCAAACATTCAATACTTCGCAAATACTACAAACAATTTTGGTGTCAGACTGAAATATTGAAACTCGTTAGCATGTTTTGCTAATCGTTAACTTATTCGATATTTAATTATTTACATTATATTCTATAAAAAAAGACATTCTAGAAAACTGTATGAAAGTTGGTATGCTTGAAGAAATATAATAATTTTATATGTGTTTTACATCTAAATTTATGAATGTACAAGCCACATATATGCTTCTCAATAAGTTCAACTCATAAATTCATAAATGAATAAATATTTAAGAAAGAAAGACTTAAAGACAGAATAAATTGGCGGTTTGTTTTGATTCTTTAATTGATTCTTTAATTGTAGACACCATTGAATAACCGTGTGATTAGTGGGAATGACCGTTAGCAATGTGCTAATTATTTTTAAAAAAAACATTCGGCTCTTTTATAAAAATTTTCAGCGGGTGGTAAATTTGATTTATTTTCATTCAAATTAACATGCATTCAATAACTTAATAAAAGTGACTTTAATTATAATTAATTGTTGACTTCTTTTTTTCGGCTACTTAGCGGTGCGTTGGTATCATCATTAATTGCAGATATTAATGAATAATCGTATGATTAGTGGGAATGACCATTAGCAATGTGCTAATTATTGTTTTAAAAATGTATGAATTGGGGTCGATTAGTCCCACAGCTGGGTTTTGAAATGTCTTTGGGTCGAAATGTCTTGGGAATTTTCTTGGGGTCGAAATGTCTCGCTCTCATTGTTTATAGTCGGTAAAATAGCTCCACTAGCTAATGTGTAATGCAGCTCCGACTTTTAAATAAAATTTGTCTATGTCTGTTATTAATGAATGCTGATCTAAAGAAATTTCGACGACACAGGGACATAGGCTTTTGACTGGTTTGCAGTTTTTGTTAAATTATGTCACAAGCTGACTCAATCTGTTCGAGACACATTTTCTGAAAACCGGAAACACGTGTGTTTCGTCAACAAAGATGGGGCGAAAGGGAAGAAAGGTTGTGTTGTTTCCCTGTACTCTCTCTATTGCCAGCAGATTACAAATAATATTAATATATATCAAAAGTGACGCTTGTAATACATGTTTAGATTCAGTTATTAACTTTTAAACCCATCAACTGGATAAACGACATTTTGATTGTGACTGGCCACAGTGCTGACTATGTACTGTGATTGTGAAGATGAGCTTATAACGGCATTTATTTTCTTCCATTTTTTTAAAATCGAAAACCACAATTCAGATTTGGAAACTGAATGTATACTTATTGTAGTATTAATCAATATATTAGTTGGTATATATGTTGTTTGTTTTTTTTCATAATGAAATCAGCCAGTTTATTGCCCTTCTAACACGCACAGACTCTTTTTCTGTTGGTGAACAAGAAAAGAGAATGCTAGTGTTAATACCCACTCGTATTCTGCCAGTCAGCACAAAGTGACCAACTCGCGCCTTTCCGAATATGACCTCTCACCGATTTGGTGCTAATTTTCTTGTAATATCGACGTGTTCAGCCACTCTTACAGTGCGTGTGACAGAAACATAACTATAAATGCAGTGACACTCCCAGCTATAAACAATTGGCATCTCAGAAACTGTTTGAGTGCATGTTGCTGGGTTCAGGGTAATTAGGTGATTATTGTTAATATAACCTGTATAAAATTTCTTTCATACGAGTCTGGAAATAAAGGCACTCATCGCTAATGATTAGCCACTTGGATTTCTTAAAATGTGATCAATCTTTCAGAAATATAGCACTCTCAAGCAGTGTTTATCATCTATAGTCTCATTGTTATAAATAGTTATTGTTGGGCAAGTAATTAAATGGACGAAAATAAGCATTCTTAAATCCCTTTCAAAAGGTGACTTGTTAAATATTGTTCTGATGCATGCTGCTAATATGAAGTATCAATAAGTCATTTATTTGTGATTATAAATAAGTCATTACTTACAGTGTAGCTTTGATTATTATTGTTCATAAATCATTCAGTTTTGATTTATAAATAAGTTATTAAATACAGTGCAACTTTGATCATTATTGTTCATAAATCATTCAGTTTTGATTTATAAATAAGTTATTAAATACAGTGCAACTTTGATCATTATTGTTCATAAATCATTCAGTTTTGATTATAAATAAGTTATTAAATACAGTGCAACTTTGATTATTATTGTTCATAAATCATTCAGTTTTGAGTATCAGTAAGTTATTAAATACAGTCTAGCTTTGATTAATATTGCTATAGTTGAAGGGATGGGTTCGGTTGAATATCTAGGCAAAGGAAAGTAAACTTAATGAAATTTCTTATGAACCAGTATAAAAGAAAAAGACTTGTTTAATTTTTCTGATTTAAGGTCTTTTACCAAAACATCTCTCTCTGTGTCTCACTCTTAAAACTCTTTAAGTATTTTCAAAACCATTGTCTATTTATTTATAAACAAGCTTGACAAATTCCGTGAAAGAGCTAGGATTTGTCTTCAGTGATTTCACATAACTTGACTCGAAACTCATGTCGGCTTTTGGTTTTTAACTATATACATTCTAACCCTTGCTTTTATCCTCATCCCTATGTCTTACCTTCAGGTATGTATTATTTTCATTTTAATAGCTTTTTTACCAGCATGTTGTTTTAAGGTATGAAGATAAAGAAATTCTTTATTTGTAAAATAAATGTAATGAGATTTCCTTTACAGCCCATATTTTAGTTTACCAAGTTTTTATCTTTATTTGTGATGTTATTTTGTCATATGGGGCAAGCTCAGATCTCCCAAGGGCAGGTTCAGTTTTGCAGTCAGCTGAATCTATGTAATTTTTAAAGCTCTATCTTAGATCCATTAAGCAGGGGTCTCGCTACCAGGCGAAGTGGGCGATTAAGTCGCCTAGAAAATGTAAACTTCGCCTTCTTCTGATAGGAAAGTGAAAACGACTTCGCCCTGTGATTTTTTTAGAAGTACATTGACAAATTATACCTTTTGAGATGCCCCCTCTCCTTAGGCAGGTTTATTCTAGTATTGTGTTGTAGCGAAAGGTATTCTTCAAGCCATCAGTAGCTAGGCCTAGTTTTGATATCAATTACGCTGACAAACAACCTCTTGCACATTCACAGGCATGTGTTTTGATAGCCGACTGACCAATAACCATTTCCCGAGTTGGCAACTGAGGCCCCCATCATTACCTGATTTACGCATGTTATCATTTGATGACAAAAACACACAAACTTGTGTTTCGAAACTTTAACAATAGTATATATATAGCAATTTTGTTTTACGAATAAAATCGGTGATCTGGATATTTTAACTGCCTCTTGCACACTACTTTGTCATAAAATTAGTTTGAAACTGTAAGTGTACCAGTAACAGGGAAAAAATGGCGGACATCGCTATGTCTGGGAAGTACCAGTTTATTAGATTGTTTGTTTTTGTAATCATCGAGCAAATATATACAGAAAAATATAGAAAGCAAAACATAGGTATTATGTTATTTAAGATTTAACTTTAAAATGCAATTATATAGGTCAGAAACATATGAGACAGTGCTATGTTGTGGAATTCGCAAGAAGCGTTGTTAGGTCAGAGTTGTTTTCTGACGTGACTCATATTTGTGTAAAAAAAAGCTGCATAGCAGATAATATTTAATCAATGCCTAAAATTAATACAAGTACATAGACAAATAAATAAACCATAAATTTGCAGTCCTATCATGGACTGTTGTAATGAAGCTATATAAAGTGAGTGATTACATTACGAAAACCCCTCCTTCTAAAAATAGATGCACTCACGTCTGTGTTGATTCGGTTGAAAAGAAGGTTTAGTTCATATACCGACTATAAATGAGCAATGTCTGTAATTTTACGCATTTTAGTGTGTTATGTATGAATAGTTACGGTAATGTTTTATCCGCAACAAAGAAATGAGGACACTTGTGCATTTGCCCTCATGTACATGGTACAGGGGTTGTGTCAAATGCATTTAGAAATCATTGAAAATGCCATTATTGTGAACTTTTGAAAAAGTATTTTAAAAAAAATAAATACAAAAATATAACAAAAATGATTAAGGGTAGTTGATGAAGCATTTTTACCGACTTTCAATTACAATAATGTAATCTAGTTACTCAGTTAAATTTTGTTACAATACAGTTTCTATTATTCTTCTTTAGAGTCATATGGCCAAAATAAAGAAAATTTTCTACTAGAAAATAAAGTATTGCTTAAATCCAGTGTTAAATGCAAATATGAATTCAAATAAGAGAACACACATTATATCATTATATATATATATATATATATATATATATATATATATTTTGTGTTTCTTGCTTCGCGTCCGCTTCTCCCAGTTGAGCTCTCACTTTCCCCTGTTCTGCCCAAAAGGAGAAGTCACTTCTTAAAATTCAAGTCTAGCTTGACACCTGATTAAGGAGTAAATTTTCATGTTGACTTTGAAATGTTAAGGAATTAACTTTCAAAGGATTATTAAGGCAAGTAATGGAATATGCATGTTCAGTGTAAGATCTCACCTTAAAGTATATTTCAAAATGTGAACTTAGAAAAAAAATGCAAAACTTAGCAGACCAGGAAGAATGTCCACAGGATTGAGAACCATAAACCCTAATATTAAAACGGATTAGAAACACAGTACACCATTATTTTAACAGAAACTGAGAAAAACTGAGCAAAATTAGGCTGGCTGCAGTATTACCACATTAGAAAGACTTAGCAATATGACTACATTAGATAGACCTAGCAGAAATCAGCATGACTACTTGCACTATACCCATTGATTGAACTGATTAAAAAATTCTGGGTTTTTTTCTGAGAACAATCAATGATTGGAATTTTTAGTCACAGTTATTAATCAGAACTGCTGAATCATCAGAAGGACCTTTTAATAAACATATTATGTAGGATCAAATTGTACTAAAATCATTGCCGATACTGAATGATAAAATAGTATCATTGAGGTTTTGCATCCAAACCAGTTAGCATCAAGACTTATGTATAACAATGCTTCATTGTCTGACTGATAATAACTACATTTTGTAACCATGATGTCCATGGTTAGAAGCTTTATTATACTTCTGCTTGTAGAAAATAGTTAGAAAGCAAGTAAGGCAAAAAAAGTGACTTTACAGTTGGCCAACCATCCTTGTTTCTCACTACCAACCATAGCACTTTTTCTCCCTTGGTAAAAAAAAATCACAAAAAGTCACATTAAATATATATAATGTTTTTAAAAAATTGACCTGCCATCCCTAATTTTATAACTAGTGCAATGGGAAACACATTTTTTGGCCTTAAGGATAAAGTATTTAAGTAGCTACTAGAAACAATAGGGGTGGAGAAACAAACTGAAATTTGTTAAAATTGTTTGTTAAGAATTGTGTTAATCAAATATATCACTAGTAATACCAGTTCAATCCAAAGGTTTTTATGGTGAATTAGAGATATTTTTGTTTTTAATTTATATCAGTAGTAATCATTTGCCTTGGGTAATTTTCATGATTTGTGGTTAAAATTTACACATGGTCATGGTCCAACATTTTTTAAAAAAATCAGATAGTGACCCAAAAGGGCAGCCAGGAAATTAATGCACAGCTTAAAGGTAATAAACACAGAGAAGGTATATGTACTTTCAACTTGTTTTCTTGTTATTAGTCCTTAGTAAAATATCTTTTTTTGTGAATTTGTTAGTCATGAAAACAAAGTAGATAACATTTTGTTATCCTGAAGTAACCCATAGGACTACCCAAATTTTTAAGATACACTAGCCCAGATACACTATTCTGGTAGCACATCAGTCCCAGGCACTATATGATGTAGTAATCCAATGAATTACATGAATAGAACATATAGTAGGGCAGATAAATCATTCTGGTGGTCCCTGGGCTCTTGGTACTATATCATGTAGTAGTCCACTTTGCTACTTAAATTCAACATATAGTAGCCCAGATCCACCATTCTGGTAGCCCCTGGGCTCTGAGCACAAAATTTGTTGCACCATGATGCTATAGAAACAATATTGACTTTAGACAAGAATAATTATACTGTATTATATGTTTAACACTGGACAGAGACAAGCGCAGAAGAAGGCACGTAAAACACAGTTGGCAGTACAAGAGGAGGCCTTCAAAAAAGCACCTCATTCATTTGTCTTCAACCGAGGCCATGTGGGCAGTAATGTAAAGCAGCTGATCACAGATATGAGACATGTAATGGAACCATATACTGCCACACATCTTAAGGTACACCAGCTCATTATTCGTAAATATCTTATTTAACCGACCACTAAAATGCAGATCTGACAACACAGTAGACTAGGATCTTCATTAGTCATTCGAAATTATAATATTGGTAGAATGAACAGTTTAGACCCAGATTTATCAGCCCATTTTGTGAAAACTGTTCATAATTTTGCGTGTTATTCCTCAGTAGATACAGTAATGATGAATGATAAACTCGTTTTGGCAGGTGTGTATTATGGTTGATTAAGCCGTCAAGGTTGGCTGTTTTACCTTAATGATAACTCATTTTGGCAAGTGTGTATTGTGGTTGATTAAGCCGTCAAGGTGGGCTATTTTACCTTAATGATAAACTCGTTTTGGCAAGTGTGTATTGTGGTTGATTAAGCCGTCAAGGTGGGCTGTTTTACCTTAATGATAAACTCGTTTTGGCAAGTGTGTATTGTGTTGATTAAGCCGTCAAGGTGGGCTGTTTTACCTTAATGATAAACTCGTTTTGGCAAGTGTGTATTGTGTTGATTAAGCCGTCAAGGTGGGCTGTTTTACCTTAATGATAAACTCATTTTGGCAAGTGTGTATTGTGGTTGATAAAGCCATCAAGGTGGGCTGTTTTACCTTAATGATAAACTCGTTTTGGCAAGTGTGTATTGTGGTTGATTAAGCCATCAAGGTGGGCTGTTTTACCTTAATGATAAACTCATTTTGGCAAGTGTGTATTGTGGTTGATTAAGCAGTCAAGGTGGGCTGTTTTACCTTAATGATAAACTCGTTTTGGCAAGTGTGTATTGTGGTTGATTAAGCCGTCAAGGTGGGCTGTTTTACCTTAAATAGGTTGGCAGATTAATTGATTCATAAATTTTTGTGATAAACTTTCTTTAGACTACTGCATTGTTTGGTGCTGCACTGTGTATGCCAGATGACTGAGAATACATCCTGTTAGCTGTTGTTTACAGGATGCATAGAAGACAAACAAAAAGAAGACTTCATGACTTTATCGTTGTTGGTTCAATAATAGTTATCAATTATCAGCTTTTAAGGAGCTAATGTCTTTCAAAAATAATCAGGAAGAAGTGATATGCTATTCTGTTTTCTTCAAGAATACAACACATCTTAACAGGTTATTTAATCAAACTCTTGTTTATTTTGGCATGAATGCTTTGAACAGGTACAACTTAAACATAAAGAAATTATTTTAAATTTTTGGAGCCACACCACTACCATGTTATGCTTGAATTGATGTTGTAATGAAGTGTGTTATAGGTGGTTTTCACTGTGTTATTATCCATCAGTACATGAGATGGATTTCACTGTATTATTATCCATACACAAGTTGGTTTTCACTTTATGATTATCCGTCCATACATGAGGTGGATTTCACTGTATGATTGTTCATCCATATATAAGGTGGTTTTCAGTATGTTATTGATTAATGCACATTGTGGTCTTCTGTATCTGATTATCCATCCATATACAAGGTGGTTTTCAATGAGTGATTATCCATCCATACACAAGGTGCTTTTCAATGTAACTTTACTTTGCTGTGATCTTGAACCTTATATGTGTTATGCATGAGTAGATATGGAATTCTGTTGATTTTAGGGCTGTTAGGTCCAGGGTTAAGGTCACTGGAACTGAAATATTTTTCCTTTCTGTATTATTAGTCAAGTTTCCTTGGCCAGATCTTCATCAAACTTAGCATGGGTCCTTCTAAACTACTTTAGATGGTTGCAGTGAAACTTTTCATACATTCATCCCCTGTTTTGGTTGTTTTTAAATGAAATAACGTGTGGGTATTCTGAAGCTTTCTTACGATCTCTAGTTGGTCCTGACAGAAAATGGCGCAGATCTGTCATCCAGCTTGGCACATTCTTAAGGTCATGGCTTCTGCTGGGTTTGCAGGAGGGAAAATGTTTCTAAATCTATGTTGGAGTCAAAGCTCCAGCTGGGGTCTCAATGTAGAAGTTGCCGCACATGCCTTAGGGATCAGGAATGGTCTCTCCAGGGTAAGGGGATGTATAAAGATACTGTGTGATAATCTTGTAATTTAGTAAAACCTTGGTTGCATGGGAGATTGAATGTAAGCTTGTATGCATGTTTTTCTCTTTCTTTGTTTTTAGGTATATATCTATACATGAAATAGAGATCAAGTTAGAGTCAGGATATTTTAAAGGAAATAGGATAACAACTCTACATAGTACTGTCTAGGCCATGTTGTGTTGTAGGAGAATTTAAATTTGGAATCATTACAGTCACTGTTTACCTGGTCAAGTGAGCAGGTCACTGTAATCTACTGCACATACCTGAGGTGACTTTGTTGTTTCTGAAAATGAATTTTTCGGCATATATATATATATATATATATATATATATATATATATATATATATATAGATGTTATCAAAAGAGCAGGCACACCTCCTCACATTATGTAACCTTCAGTCACCGTTCCTATTGGCATGTAGAAGCCATGGTGGCTTAGTGGCTAATGTAGAAAACTCTAAACTGTAAGGGCGCAGGTTTGAATCTCACCATGAGATCAGCCTTGTTTGTCTGCATTGGTGTGACCTTGTGCAAGGCAGTATACTCAAAATGCCTTGGAACTAGGTAATTACTTTTGCTACCATGTATTAAAACATCAAAACATAGCAAATCAAATCTGTTGACATCTATGCTAGCCTAGCTGGAATTATCAAAGAGAAATGTTACTGGCAAGGGGATTAATGTTTTGAGAAACACTTTGTTTATATGTCATTTTGATATATTAGCATGATAAACAGATTCTGTTTGAAGACGTCTGCAGATGCTTTTATTTTTTTTATTTCAGTCAAGGAGAAAGAATGTTCTGAAAGATTTTTTAGTAGTAGCAGGCCCATTAAATATTACACATTTTGTTATCTTCACCAAGTCGGAAATATCAACTTACATGAGAATATGTCGTCTGCCAAATGGACCAACCTTGACATTCAAAGTTAATAACTACTGTCTGGCAAAAGATGTGATTTCCTTTCTGAAGAAACCAAACTTGGAGCAAAAGCAGTTTAGTCACCATCCGCTACTGGTCATGAATGGCTTTTCAGGGGAAGGTCCCAACCTTAAGCTAATGTCAACCATGTTCCAGAATATGTATCCTTCTATTAATGTCAACAAGGTAAGAACAAGTATTGGTGTCCAGCATTCATCTTATAAAACAAGTTGCATATATTCATGTTCCATTCAAGATGATAAATTTTGTGGTAAACTTTTCTTTATGTGCTTGCTTTCCTTAGGTTGTCCTTGCTGAAGATTTTTGCTAGAAAAATATGTATTCCATAGTTTCCTTCTTTTATTACACAATAACAGTAATAATATGTCTCGATGTTTGACTTCATAGCTATAATCTTATTATAGTTACTCAATACAATTGGCAAAACTTCTTTATTAGGTTTCTGTGCCCTTTGTATGCATTATGTATTTTGCAGAGAATCCTATAAATTGATTTATCTGTGGGCTGTGGCATTACACATTTCATTTGAAAGATGTAAAGGCAAGATGTGAACATGAAACAAGCATTGTATATTTTTTCATTTATCCTAATGTTTCTTTGACACTTTCAGTATTCTGTTTAAACTCATGGCTGAACTGAAATTATGAATTGATGTGATGCATAGTTTTGTGCTCTGCATCATAACCTGTTGTAACCTTCTTTTCAGTTTATATATTAAAAAACAGTTTCTTGATCAAACATTTCTGCAATCACTGTCTCTCATGGTTACTCTATTTTAATGTGTCTCGTGGCTACTGAACTTTTAATGTTTCTCATGGCTATTGTACTGTGATGTCTCTCATGGCTATTGTATTTTGATGTCTTGCAAAGCTACTGTACTTTAATGTCTCTCATAGCTACTGTACTTTAATGTCTCATGCCTACTGTACTACAGTAAAACCTGTCTTGTGAGACCACTGCTATGAAAGACCACCTGTCTTGAGAGACCACGTTCTCCTTGCACAGATTTATTGGTTATTTAGTGTTATAACATGTCATGAGAGACCACCTGTCTTGAGAGACCATTATTTTTTTGGCAGAAGGGGTGGTCTTTCAATACAGGTTCTGCTGCATCATGTCTCTCATGGCTACTGTACATTGAGAATAAAGCTATCTCTGTTGTTTTGAAACAAAGAACCTGATGTTGTTGTGGGGTTTTTTATGCTCCACCATCTTATCTTGTCTAGAACATAAACTGTTTCCTATACCAGTATTACAGACCTGCCAACCCATACGATTTTGTTGTAAGTCTTACGAAAATTACCTTAAAATATGAACTTATGGCATAAAAGCAGATACTATGGAAAAATGATTATTGCTGAAAAATCCGGATAATTGGTTCATCCATGTTTGATTTGGATCCGGGTTTCATATTAGAATTGGTGTAATTAGCCAGGGAACCAGACAAACTTTACAGCAGCACCCCAGATGCTTTAAACTGCATCTGTTTGTTCATGCTAAGTGTCTGCAGAATCAAACTGTTGATTATAGAATTTTTTAAAAATGGTGTCCAGCAAGTGATGCATGTTTAAGACAAAAGGGAAAATAAGCCTCTTGAAAGTGTTAATAATCAACACAGAAGAATAAAAGAATATTCAGATGTTTGTGAATAAAAGCTGGAGGGGACACAATTACATTTGTTGGACATTCCAATTTGAGTATGTCTTATGGCGGGAGATATGATTGCCTTTGTCATGTGAAATGGAAAAAGAATAGCTTTGCGCAAGGTATTTTGAAAAATGCGTTATCAAGCTGTAACATTAACTTCTTTGGATTTATCATGGTCTCATTGTCACATATTTATACTTTTTTCCCACATAAACCCTAAGATATTATGCCAGGAGCTGCTTAAAAATTGAAATAAAAAAATAAACGGCCATAAAAAATTTCGACTTTTGGAGGTCAACAGTTTTTTCCTCAACAAATGGGAATTTCCAAAATTGTAAAAAAACTGGAAACATTTTTTATTATTCCCAAAACTAAGTAAATTTTAAGGTATTAATGAATTTATACGAGTAAATAAAAAAGACATTTAAAACATGTATTCAAAATATTTTCTACGTAGGGTAATTGGAGCAACTTGCCACTGATTGTGCATTGGGATTCACATCGCTTTGATTTACTCCAAAATATGGGTGAATCAAAAATGCAGTATGCACGTAACTATGCATTGTTTCAATTTCATCAAAATTTGTTCCTAAACACGGAGTAGCAAATTAAAAATGGAGACTATACTTAATGACACTTCGGCAAGATGGTGAAGGGCTAAATCGTATTTATAACAATGTAGTTTGGTGCTGAAAATCACCAAAGTAGCAGTCCAATTCATAAACTGGTGATCAGTCCTATTAAAATTGCGTATCTAGTGTTTGAAAAGTGATGAATTTGCCATATAGTATGCCGATTTTAGTGTATGTGATTTAGATTTTTAACGTAGCTTTAACAATTTTTCAGTCATGTCGCTATGATGTCTACAGTGTGACAGTTTATAGTGATGTTTAGTGCTGGGGCATCATGCCGCAGACAAGTAGCATGATGTCCCACCCAGTTACATTATCCTGACACCAGACCGCCCAGTCCTAACACTAACCTCTCAGTGCTGAGCGCCAAGCGAGGCAGCTGTTAGTACCACTTTTGAAAGTCTTTGGTATGACTCTGCTGGGGTTCGAACCCGCGGCTTCCCACAGCGAAGGCGGATGCTCTACCACTGGGCCACTGGAGCGGTCCCGATTTTAGTGAGAACGTTGATATAAATTTGCAGTGTAACATTTTCGTACCTTGAGAATGACATCACTAAGTACCAATACTACTCCCGTCATGCTGGCAGTGCATATTCCAGTTTGGATTACATGTCTGACCCACTTAATTCAAAACTCAATTTTAGCCTATCATGTGCTGAAAAATGGCATTAAGCCCCACAACAACAACAACAACAACAACAACAACAACAACAAAACTCAATTTCATGCAAAGCGCATCAGCTAAAATTTTCAAAAATATCTTAAAAATAGTAAAATCGTTACTCTTTCTAGAAATATATGTCTAGAGAGCATATTTGGCTGAATAAGAGGATAAAATGCAATCTAAATACTTTGTAGTGCCCTTGCTCATCTTAAAACATGCGCTTAAATTAAAATAATGCCAGATACACAAGATTTGGGGTTGTTACTTAACATAAAAACCGTTAATTCCATGCAAGACGTTATCACTTTAACACAGGTTATGGTGCAAAAAGAGACCTGTTCTGATCTTGGGCCTAACATTAATTTTCAAAAGCATATTAGAGTTATCCCCTCCTTGCTTGCGCATAACTAAAAAGAATTTCCAGGAATTATGTCAAGTTGAGACATAGCAACAAGCAATTGAGCTGCATAAGGTTTGGAACCAAAGCTTGTGCAACTGTACTAGTGGTAAATAAAGTTTACGCCTACTTTACAAACTTTTCAGTTGAACATAATGTTTATCGTCACTGCATGTTTCAAATACTGAACTTTTAATTAAATTTTCCAGCTTTACAGTAGCAGTTTATGATATTTTGTTACACCTTACAGAAAACTGGTCAAACTTATGGAAAAAAATCAGCTGCCTTACTGAGATGGACTCTTCAGGGTTGGCATGTCTGGTATTATGTGATCTCATTATTTTCATAGTTGATTGAGTATAGTTGGTAGAATATAGATGGTTGGACATAGTTGGTAGAATATTGGCTGGGAAATTGGGTTTGAGCTCTAGTTTTTGTCTTTATTTTACTTTCATGGCTGAAAGGGTGTGGGTTCATTTCCAAACATCAAATCAGCCTGGGTTGGGTACAGTGTGGTGCCTTCTTGAGAAAGAAACATTATTCCAGTTGTCTCACGACTAAATAACCTTCATTTCTTTCTGTGCTTTAAAACACCAAACCAAACTGTAACATGTCACTAACTTCAATACCAATTATGTTATTAGCTCAGTATCTTTTGAAAGTCATGTGTGACTTTTGAAATCAGATACTCTGAAACACTCATTATCATTGACAATTCATGTACCTTAATTCATTTTAGGATATATTGTCAATCCTGTTCCTTTCAGTGTTCAAAATTTTAAATGTGTATGCAACCATTAGAAGTTCTTTAAAAAAAATTATATCCTTAGGCAATTTTTTCATGCATTTAAAATATTTTTTCTCAACCTTGTGAAAATATTTTGCAAGCAATTCCATCTTGGTCTGTATTTTTAATAATAATCAGGCTTCATTGAACATTGATTATATATTGTTTTTTCTTTCCTTCAGGTAAAGCTGAATGACATCAGAAGGTGTGTGATGTTAAACTACAACCCTCAGACAAAACTTGTGGATTTTAGACACTAGTAGGATGCATTTTGTTTGTGATTACATTTTAATTAAGAAATAAATTAAAAGTTTAGTAAGTGCAGCAGGGGCATTTTGATTTGGTTTGGTTTTGTTAGTTAATCTGCCTCTCCCAGAAAGCTTGTTAGAATGATTATTTAACAACCACTGTAAGCAGAGAAAATAAATTCAGTGGGGATGGTTGTATATATATGTAGATGGCCTGGTTGGGTTTTTATGCCTCTGAATAATTTTTGTTCTATTTAAAAATTAGAATATATGGTGTTTAGATAGATCAGTATCTCAATGCTGCTGCTCATAAGTTGGATCAAAGGAATTAAAAGAACAAAAAAAATCAGCAAATACTACATGAATAAAAATGTATTGATAGAATTCATTATTTGCAATCTAGCCACATCACCCTTGGCAGTTGTTTTTTCATCTAATATGGCCACATCACCCTTGGCAGTTGTCTTTTCATCTAATCTGGCAATATCATCCTTGGCAATTGTCTTTTCAGCTAATCTGGCAATACCTCAATTTATGGTTCTGTTGCTATCCAGTATGTCTATACTATCATTGGTTCTTGTCTTCATCAGAAAGTTACCCAATATACTTGTTAATTTTGTTTAAATCACTACTATATTTAAAAAAAAAAACCCGTTAGTTTTAAAGAAAGCTATAGATTTTCTGAATTTCTGAGGAGTCAATGCCTTCTTGCTTACTAAGAAAAATGTAAAGTTGCCTTCTTATGTGTGGTAAATGTGTAAACCAAATTCTTTATAAATAACCCTTTATTACATATAAATGTTTCATATAAACTGATTTCTTGCAACTGTGTCCCCTCTAATTACAGTAACATCCGTGTTGTTCCTGTAGGGATGAGTCGCAGCATGAAGAAGTTGATGGCGACTGACAAAGTTCCAGACATGAGCAGATTTAATGACATCAGTGATTTTATGATGAGGTAAAGTTTTTATGTAGAGGTAAATCATCACTGCTACAAAGGAATCTATTTGGTTGGTTGTTGGTTATTATGGGTTTAACACTGTTTTTTAGCACAAGATTGGCAATACATGGTGGCTGGTATATTTAGGTGGAGGAAGAACCCACGATAACCTCTGAAGAACCGCTGGCCCATGGGAAGCTACAGTCAAGCTTTCTTATGTACCCACATTGGCCAAGTCTGGGACTTGAACCCACGTGGACAGAGGTGAGATGTCAGCAATCTTTAAAGGCAAGTCCCTTAGAGCACTTGACCTCACAGAGCCTAGAACTTATTTGGTTATAAAAGTGGTCTGTTTTCAAAACTGTATACACACAGAAGTCATACACAGAGTTTGTTGACATCAGTAAATGTAACATGGAATCCACATTTCTTATAATATTTGAGCATGTTTGATATAAGGATATCTTTCAGCAAGAGCTCAGATGAGTTTAATGATCATTTTACAGTTATAGCATATAATACACCAAAATTGTATTTTGAGTGTTTCCTTGCTTTTTCCTATATTTTTGTCAGACTCCCTCTTTTTCCATTCATTATCCAAAATAACCCCCACAGTCCCTACTATTTTTCAATTTTATTTTGAAAATTGATTGCACACTGTGAATGGCCATAGCAAATCAAATTTAGATTTGGTCTTTCTGATGTGGTGCAGTGTTAAAGAAGAGGGACACAACCTGGATTAAAAATAGAAAATATTTAAGAGCATGCTTTTTGTTCAAGTTTATAAATGTAAGTCAAATAAAGGTTTATTTTTTCAGTGAGTTTAGATAAATTTCCTGGTATTTTTCTTTTTTAAAATATACCTTTTTATGCCCTAGTTTTTGCTTCATTTATTTTTAAATGTAGCTCTATTTTACCTCTAAATTTTCACAGAGTTGCTAGTAAGATTTCATTTGATAAATTCTGTACATTTTTATCAGAAGATAACCAAATGAATTATGTGACTATTTTAAATCATTATGTCCAAATAGTTTTAATAAAAGTTGGCATGTCCTTTAAATATTTCACAGAGTTGTGACCCCTTGATCAGCCTTGTAGTCATCAGATTTTTTTTTATTCTGCAAGATAGATATGAAATCATGTGACAAAATTTGTTGGAAATGAATATCTATGACATACTAGGTCACAGACAACTAATTATTTTTGGAGCTATGGAACCTTCTCTGAGTGGTGATTTTTTTAAGTAGCATATTTTAAAGAACAAAGGTCACTGATTGGCTGAAAATAATTACTGGAAAAAAATTAAAGTAATTTTTCAGAAGAAGGCTATGTATTGGTGAATTGTATGCATAGTAGGGTCAACCTTAATACTGTTTCCATTTTATTGCTGTTGCTGCACTGGTAATGCTAGATGTAAATGGGGAGGTATGACTGGGTCAGATTGGTATAGCTGGCACCTAGAAAGGAGTTTTTCTCAAAAACAAGCTGCATGGCACATTATTTTCATCATTTTAAAAGATTCCTTATGGATAGATCATTCATCAGATGTAAGCATGATTTGCCTATCATGTTAAAAGTATAGTGATTTAGTCAAATATTAATATTATTGTCCATGGGAATTGAATTAGTTGCCTGTACCTTATATAGCAGGATTCAATCAAAGATTCATCCTTACGGGACCATTGACCCATCCAGATTTTCAAAAAAGGCCACCGAGAATTTGATGTTTGCACTACCTTTTTTTTAACACCTCAGGTACAGGTTATATGATTAGCTAATAAATATACTCAGCAAATGTGCTTAAAATATTATTTATTCCTCTAATAATGGAATACAGTATTATTTTGTAGATCAAGCAAAAATGAGTTACAATATACGTTGATTGTTGCTAATAATTAGTTGTGTCTTTAAACAGGCCTGCAATAGTCAGTTTTCTCATGCAAACTGGTGACCTCTTTCAAATGACCAAAATGTTTGGTCTCTATGTACCCTGCTTTAGGATGTTTTACTGTAGTATATATGTAATGTTGATCTACTATAGTTGGCATGCACTTTTGCACCAGCACAAATTGATTATATATTTTGGTATATATTACATTTTTGCACACTCTATTAATTAAATCAGTTCTTCGTATATAATTATTTACAAAATTAACTTTTCGAAATGAAAATATCTTTAAAGGCAGTGACTGATTAAGAAACTGAGTACTTCATTTATACCTGAAAAAATATACAAATACCATTAATGGTATGCTTTTTGTTATTGTGAGTAGGTCAATGATCTACGATATTACACAAACCTGATACACAGACTAATCAAGGAAAGAACATGTCATTTGACATGGTTGTCCTGTTTCATCGTATGTCATTTATAGCATATAAACTTGTATCATTTTATGAACTTAGGCAGTGTGACTTGAATGAAAGTTGTGTTATTCACTCTTTTAATGTTTGATATTTTACAAAACTCTGTATCTAATTATTTTCAACTTAAAGTAAAGTGGGTTCACCTACTCATACTTGATATTAACATACACAACATACACATTCTCTCTCTCTCTCTCTCTCTGCCTCTCTCTCTCATGCATAAACAGATGATGATTGGGTTAAATTCAGTAGCCCTGACAGCACAATCATGGCAGTAAACAAAAGTGTTGCTTGCTTATTACAATTGCAGTACAAACTATGAGAAAAGTTGTGGACTTCATGTCAGAAAAATTTAAAAATTAAAGGCTGATTCTTTTTAAAGTGGTGGGCCATTTATGTTTAAATTTTACAGATGTAGTAAAATAAAATAAACTTTTGCAATTGTATTCAGCTTGGTTTGTACCCTAAATATGGCCACATGTATATATGAAGACATGTAATAATTCAGTTTTCTTTGTGATTGTACCATGTTATAGGGGAGGCTAGCCACTGAGACAAAGATTGAAATGTTTTTATTTATAGGGAGGCCTATTCTTCTGAGAGCGAGGTAGAAGAGGGAGCTCAAAGTCAGGTTGTGCTTCCTCAGGACATGAGTCGCCGAGGAAATATCAAATCAGCAAAAAGTGCTGTCAGGTAACAGATACTGTGCCTTAATTTCTTTTCGTGGGTATAAATTTTAACAGCAGTAATACAGTACCTGCTATTGTTGTGTTGCTACTCTTTTTTAAGGATGCTTAGTCCCCATGGCAAGTTCATAATTCCCACTTCCAGTTAGTAATTTTAGGATCAGAAAAGAGTAGAGTAGGATTCCCATTATGATGCCTTAGTCATATCCAGTGTATAGAATATATTCCTTCTTTTATGTCAGGACATTCAATGAATTTCATCTTGTTTGTCTTCAGATCTCCTTTTGGGCAAACATATTGCTTTGGTGTTGTATTAATAATTTTCTCCTGTCCTTTCTTTATTCATATGTATCTCTGTCCCTTTTCTTAATTTTAAGGGTTATTATGCCATGTTTAGCAAAGTGTTGTCTCACTAAATTATCTCCCTTTCTTAGGATCATTGTGAGGGTATCACCAACCCATTTATAATTCTGGTTGTTTCTTTCTCTTTCATATTTATTTTGTCACATATTGCTGACATAAGAAAACCCATGGGACATTCACCCTTCCTGTTTATCATGTACTAAGTGCGCATGTACCAGTGGTTGACATACTTGTTGTCTGGGGGAAGATTCTGTGTGGAGCTTCACTGAAAATTGCTGCACTTACAAAGGAAGGAAGATGGATGCTTCCTCCTCTTCATCTCAAGATGACCCCCTCCATTGGCAGAAGGGGTCCAGGTCACTTCCTGTCTGAGGAATATCAACTCCCCCATGTGCGGTATGGAACAGAAGCGCTTTCTATGGTTAAAAAATCATTTAAAGGATGTTTGCTCTTGTTATGAAGAGATCCTTAGCCATGCACAAGTGAGGAAATGTACCTGTGCCCAATCAGTTCAAGGCATCCCTTCCCAAAGGTAGGGAAGAGAAGGGCTCTTGCAGAACAGATCTTGTTCAGATTCTGGTTCACTGGGCCATGTTCTTCAAGCAACCGGACAACAGGTTTTGATCAGTTGTCTTGGGACAGGGATTGGGTCAATATGTCCATCCCACCCTTTTCTTCATTGATGGTTTGGGAACTTACTCAGAGGTTTTCTTGGAGACAGGAAGCTGCCAGATGGCAGGTGAGGTGTATGGCCCTTTTGTATGTTTCCACTTAAAGCTATAGGTTTCATTCCCATGATTAGCCCCTTAAGTGCCCCACCCCATAGGCACTTACCAGGCATGAATATTGGCTGGGTCCTGGTTCATCTTGTAGTGAAATCTTTAGAGGCCTTGAAACATATGGCTAGGACTATGATTACAATATCCTGCATGCTGATCCCTTATTCTCTACCTTCCTAGAGATGCTGCTTTGGAGTCTTCCAAGATTTCATAGGATCACAGCAAAAACCAGTTGAGTTCTGTATATTTTATTTAGAGACACTCTTTGAGATCAAATCCTCTCTGTGGCATCACAAGACATTAGGGACCAGCAGTACCTGGCTCAGAAGTAACGTTACAATATTTACCAAAGTTTAAAAATTTTAACATAATTTACAGCGATTGAAATGATGATTTTTTCATTGAACTAATTAGAAACTCACCCTTTCTCTATGCCTTCCCTGTCGGACTTACTGGACCAGCTATTATAATGAGCCTATCATACCTCATTTATCTTGTCACTTTCAGTTGCTGTACAACTTTTACCACAGGATTCAGTTTGTAAGACATGTCTTTACTTGATGTATTTGACAGGTTCAGTAAAACATCCCAAGGATTGTCATGCTCTTGTTTCACAATGTTATATATATGTATGTAATGAAACAATCAAAAATGGAACCAGATGTACTGCCAAGACATGCACAGGATGTACCTTTCTGGGATATATAATGTTTTGTGGCTTATACACTTGAAATGGTGTTTCTTTAAAATAAAATATTGCTTAGAAAAGGTTTTGCTAACAAACATGTTGTTTAATGGTAACTAATATGCTTTAGCATTATCAGTAAAGCAGCCTGACGTGTAATGTTGTGTAATGTACATGATGACCAATATCCTATCAACTTCTGCGTTTTCCTTGTGATACCATTTGATGTAAATAGAAAGGAATTAACAGAAAAATCCTTCAAAACAATCCACTTGCGCAGAGACGTGAAAATATATAATTTGATTTGAAAGTGTAGTTCTTGATTAATGACATGCACAAGCATGTGCAATTACACATTTACTGATTTTGTAAACATTTATAAGCAGTAAAGAAATTTCTTTGGGGAGGGCATTTTAAAATGGAGACTGCTGCCTTGAACAGGAACATCAATGTCTGGGCGTTCTTCTTAGATCTTCACTTTCTACCTTTACATCCCGATCTTTCTGGCCCAGGAGGTATTTCAGTTTCATCTCATTCATTTGGCCTTCACCAGTGGCTTACTTCAGATCTTAATGGGTCCCCATCCTCCAGTATTTCAAAAACTGTCCTCAGATATTCTCATTTTGATGGATCTATCCCACTACTGGTTGATGGTGATTCATCTGGGTCTAATCCCCAACATATAGTAGTTAGATTTCATAACTTCTCTTGACTTTGTATTTGTTGAGAGGAAGTTTCTCACCTGTCAGGGATTAGTTCACATCTCCCAGACAAGACTGTACATATTCTGTCCCACATAGACAATCTTTTGGACAAGACTTTGTTTTTTGACTCATCTTTACTTCTCTGTCCTGGGAACTCTGATTGCAGCTGCAGAATTAGTTCCCCCAAAGGAAACTTGATTTGTATCCTCCCCAGTTTCTGCTCCTAACTTTCTGGGGATCACACAAGGACACTGTTGGCTCAGATACCCCTGGGATCTGATTTACATCACTACCTAGTTGGTGGCTTGATCAGGACTGGTTCCTGATTCACACCCTGGAAACCACTCCTTTGTGTGCATGGTTGCATCATACAAAGACCCACTGTTACCCATGGTATCCAATTTTTGGGGACTTAGCATCCCAGAAAAGGGTAACAGTGAAGTAGTAGCTTGTAAGTAATATATAATTAAAATTAATTTTACCCCTGCTCCCTGTCACCATTTTTCTGGATTTGTGAAAAAGTACATTGCTGTTGCTACTTAATTTTGTGGATTGGAGTTCTATTGTTTCCAATGGGATGATCATTGATTGTTTGGTCTTTAAATTTATGGTTTGAAGCAATTACAGAATTCACTAAAATTGATACACAGCTTGAAAAATAGTGAACTAACCATAGAATTCTTTTGTAAATTTGGGTACATAAGATAGGGACCCCAAGTAGCTGAGTGGTCTAAAGTGCTTGCTTTTACCAATCACTACCATCTCACCTCTGTCCACATGGGTTTAAGCCTTGGGCTTGGTAAATACGGATACATGAGAAAGCTGCCAGTAGCTTCCCGCAAGTCAGTGATTCTTTCTGGTGTTTTCTTGGGTTCTTCTTCCACAGGTTATGGTGGCGCTCTACAGTTTTGTATTTTGCATAGGGTTAGAATTTTAAAGAAAAAGAATTTCCCCGGGTTTCCTCGCTGGTTATACTGGCTATTTAAAAAGGACCTTGTATATCTTGGGCATTGTTCAAAGAACCTTTAATTCCCTTTATTTTGGTGTATGATTGATGGGTGCAATATGGGTTATAGAGTAAACAGCTTGGCCTTACTCCAGATGTGCACCTTTCCAAAAAGTGCTAGCTCCACTTGGTCATTTTCACTTCCTGAACTTCAGAGGTAAATTGTCCAAAAAAAAGAGCAGATAAATGTTTTTACTTTTTATATATTTGGTAATTCATTCATTACACTTTCAGAAGCTGGTATTGTCTAGTCTGGCAAAATTCATTTTCCCTATTTTAATAGCTGCTAAGGATAGTGTACTTTAGACAGCTTCAGGCTGATTTTTGGAGCATAAGGGAGCAGTCATTTTAGTTAGCAGTGTGCTAAGATCATTTACAGTTTCCAAAAGTACAATAGCCAAAGAAATGTCAGCCACATTCCATCAAAGTAGCACAGAGGTATGCCAACATTCTGTCCACTGTGCATGTTTTAAATGCAAACAACTTCACCTGACATACGTCACTGTCTCAAAAGTACACATAAAGAGCACATAGGTATTATTATTGTATGATTTAATTTTGATTGTATGGCTGAAATATTTAAGTCGCAAGCATCAAAACAGTCCTTTTGAATAATTCTCCTTTTCCCCCCCCCAACAGTATTTGTTAGTGTCAGAGTCTCAAACAGGTACAGCCCCCCCCCATGATAAAAAATGAGCTATTTTTAAAACGTGCATTTCATTTTGTCAGCATAGCAATCAGTGTTATTCTGAAAGACAGGAACATGAAACTGGCCATAATTATTCCTGAGATGTCAACAATAAATTTTATAGTTTGAAAAGGAATGGAACAGATGAGGTTCATAAAGGTCAAAGGGGAAAATAATTGCTTATTGTTTAATATGGAAGAAAGCAAATTTGCTTTGTCATCCTTTATTTTTTAATTTCATTGCAAATAAATGAAAAGAGACATTGTCACTATATATTTATTTTACTCAATGCAACAGTTTTAAATTTAAGTTGACTTTATTCCTTTATTCTAAGACTTCTAATTTCCCCATCATTAAGGTCACTACTCACACAAACATGCCTCATGGCAAATTATGTAAGCAAGAGCAAAATAAGCATAATTAGCTTATTTTCATGGATAAAATCAGTGTTAATGTATCATTTAATTCAGAACATCATACATAATGATATGAAAATAAGAAAAATAATTGCAAGACATTTGATTTTTCTCTGTAAGATTGGCCAGTTTTCAGTAAGGTGTAACAAAATATCAATAACTGCTATTGTAAAGCTGGAGAATGTAAATAAAAGTTCGACGCAGCGATGATAGACATCATGTTCAACTGAAAAGTTCATAAAGTATACTTTATTTACCACTAGTACAGTTGCACAGACTTTAGTTGCAAACCCTATGCAACTCAGTGGCTTTTTGCTATCTCTGAACTTGATGTAATTCTTGGAAATTCTTTTCCATTTCACATGATGACAGCAATTATATCTCCTGCCATGAGTCATACTCAAATTGGCACATGATGTCCAATAAACATAATTGTGTCCTTTCCAGCTTTTATTCACAAGACTCTGAATACTCCTTTTTATTCTTCTGTGTTGATTATTAACACTTTTTTAAAAGCTTATTTTCCCTTTCGTCTTAAACATGTATCGCTTTCTGGATGCCATTTTTAAAAATTCTATAA
This sequence comes from Megalonaias nervosa, assembly GCA_016617855.1. Taxonomy (NCBI): domain Eukaryota; kingdom Metazoa; phylum Mollusca; class Bivalvia; order Unionida; family Unionidae; genus Megalonaias; species Megalonaias nervosa. The sequence continues at coordinate 1,641 of JAECUM010017554.1, read as the reverse complement.
TCAACAGTTTGATCATGCAGATGCTTTGCATGAAAAAATAGGTGCAGTTTAAAGCGTCTGGGGTGCTGCTGTAAAGTTAATCTGGTTCCCTGACTAATTTTACTAATTCTAATATGAAACCCGGATCCATATCAAACACGGGTGAACCAATAATCCGAATTTTTCGGCAACGATCATTTTTCCGTAGTTTTTGCTTTTATGCCTTAAGTCCATATTTTAAGGTTAATTTTTGTAAGACTTACGGCAAAACCGTAAGAGTTGGCAGGTGTGACAAGGAAGCAGTCAAGCAGCAGGGAGGGTGGACCCTACAACTTTTTTGGCTTAACTGTATAGACCTTATTTTTGAAATTTAAGGGTTCCTACGAAGGCTGAAAAAAAAGTTTTTGCCTTAATAATGAAAACTTCTCTAATTGACCATATTTTTTCACAATCTGGTCACTTAATTTTTTGTCGTCCACCCTCCCTGCTGCTATGGTTTTTATCCAAAAATTGTATCAAGTCCGTTACGATATCTTGACCTAGGATCATGTAAATTTATCGTTACAAAACCAAAAGGAGCAGCTTGTGCTTTTGAAAAGAAATTTTTAAATTTGTTCATGTCCATGTCCCCAGAACACCAAGTATAATAAATATTTTGCAGCGCATGATTATCAACTCCGTTAAACACAACTAAAATATTACAGTTATCTCTGATCACTTTTGGAATTTGTGTATAACGCTGTGTAACATAAATCACGTCTGTGTTTTTATGTCTACCTCGTGAAAATATTCTAGCTGGATTGGATTGTTTGTCCAGCATGACATCATCATACACTACTAAATTATTAATGAATCCATCCAGATCATCTACGGATGGCGCTTCATCAATATCAGTAATAAAGTCTATGACTTCACTGTCTTCATGCAACAATTTTGCGTTTTCATTAAAATCTTTTAAGTACTTCGTAACATCGCTGATCATCTACAGATGGCGCTACTAAATACAATTTATCCCACTTGAGCCATCGCATTATTAGATTAAGTAGTAATTGCGTCTTCCCACTTCCAGATGGGCCTATTATAATCATTCTGATAGAATTCGGAAGCGCTGGATGGTGTTTTACTGGTTCTTGTTTTCGTGTCGCAGAAAAGTCAATTATATCCATATAATAAATAATATGATTCTATATTGTGTTCTATGCAGAGCACCTACCGATACTACTGAATTAACGACAATAACAACAAAAAATAAAAGACGAGCACTTACAGGTAAGTGTGTGAAATGTGGCACCAAGAAATATAAATTTATTCCAACAAAGACAGGTGGGGGAGATATCGCTGCTTCGTTAGGAAAATTACCAGGAACTCCATGGGCTAAATATCCCAGTGAGAAACATTTACCCGGATATAATTATTGTGGTCCTGGAACTCGACTCGATATCCGACTTGATGATCAAGATCAACCAAAACCAGGAGAGTATCCAGTAAATAAGATTGATCAAGCGTGTTACGTTCATGATGTCGCGTATAAAAGTAAAGATTTGCAACAACGACATCTCGCAGATGTGAAATTGATTCTCGTGTTAAATTCTATACCTAATAAATCTCTCAGAGAAAAATTAGCTAGCTTTCTAGTAAAAACTGCTATGAAAGGTAAACTAG